>JAHPZR010037248.1:0-2500 GCA_019787425.1 Platygyra sinensis
AATATATTACTAGTTAGAATAAACCGTCAAAGTCATAAGTAGACCTTATTTTTCTTAATTTCAGGAATTCATTTTCTTACTATGTCTCTGAAGTGTGAGTAGGCCTGTGCAAATCTTTGCTGACATCAATGTTGACGTTTCTAAAGGCTTATTAGCATTCGACTTTGCGTAAATAAAGCATCATGCACTCATCATACCTCGGAGGAGCTTGAGGGAAATCAGGACTTTGTGGACTCAGAATCCATGGCTCCTCGGGTATATTATTGAAAGAGATGCTAGTTTTTAATTAAGAGTGCAAAATTTTTGGGTAGCCCTTTCACTCTTCGATAAAGTTTGAGTTTCAAAAGTGTAATGTCATGCCATCTTTCAAGTGATTTTCTCGTTCACTTTAAAATTCAAGGGAACATCAAAAAACGTTCTTGGTAAGGTCGAATAATGAACACCACAGAAGCCAATTAAAAGAACCCAGTGACTGATATTGAACTGTCGTAACACCAAGACCAAAGTAATCAGTTTAATGACTTTGGGCGGCAACCATAAGTTACACAAATTACACAGGCAATCAAGTAAACCAGTCCAGACTGGAAGCAAATGCATGTGGTTGACAGGAGGCAGGGGGAAAACAGTGAGAGAGCAATTGGTTTAGTTTTGCTTCTGATTAAACGACAAAGTAAAGCAAGTTTTTTTGAGCCAACCGCTAAGCATAGAAATGCAAATGTGAAGTACTTCCGACTACCGCTCATGTTTTTAGAACAACTACGAATGAGATAGATTGAGACAGATTAAGAATCATTTTCGCCACTTTTTATAAGGCATGCCGTCCCACAAAAACTGTTGTAATGCATCGAGCTTGAATTTCCTTTGGACGGTCGATCGTTCTATGCCCTTTGAATACCCAGTGTTGATCAGAAACTCTTATGCAAATGAAGCAAACACTGTGAGAAAACATTACCTTATCAACATAGGAAAAAAATAGTTATCCTACCTTTACACGCAGACAAATTTTTAAGATAATAAAGAGTGTAAAATTAATCTTTATAGATACATGTAAATTGGGTAAAAAGGTACATTTGCGGTGCAATTTTCCTGGGTAATGAAATGTCCAATATTATTACCAGCAAGATCAAATCAAATCAAATCATGATGACTGATTAGGATAACTGGACTCGACTCGCTTCTGATCAGTTTCAAGCTAGCTGTCTTACCGATAGACAGGAAAGACTTTGAGGCATCATATATAAAGATGTCTTCAGTTTATTTCTAACTAGTAAATATATGAGTCGCACGTTTGAGCAACAATAACATTGAAATTATTCACTCTCTCATTCAGTCATTGTACAGACAAGGTAGCCCCATTGAATAACAGAGAACCTCCAAGAAATGTTTTGAAAACAGTGAAACCACATTTTGATTAAACCAAATGACCAGCCTCGCTTCTGTCGACCTGCTGATTGACATTGTGCAGTTTGTTTGATCCTACGTGTAAACACAAAGGCACTGAGGTAAATCAGTCATGCAAACATTGTCAGTTTTACGTTTGAAGGTTTGCGCTCAGTAACCAATAGATTAAATCTTTAAAATAATTATTTCTTCTGATTCTACATTTTATTAGCTTCTCTGCGGTTTCGTTAAAAGGGACACAACTACGATAGATTTTCTGAAAGATACCCCTTAAGGCCTACAGTAACCTTAAAGATGTAACCAACAGTTTGACTGTACTCTGTACTTTGCTGAGTGAAATAGTCGTGGCCGAGTAAGTATCTACTATTCACCTCAACAGTAAATAGTGATTGTTACTCGCACAAACTAGAGATACACTATATCATATGCTGGCGTCGAAAAGAAATTCAAGGTTATAAATGTTAACGTTTATAACCTTGAATTTCTTTTCTGGCTACCGCCCTGACTAACGTTAGTCAGGGCGGTAGCCAGAAAAATACTGTGACTGAAATAATGCCCATCAAAAATTATGAACAAGGCAATGCCCATGGTTGAATTCTCTTTCTAGATATTACCGGTATTTATGATGACTAAAAACAGCAAAAGCATACAAAACAATTGTGGCAATTGCCTCGGTTTACTGGCAACGGCCCTGAAAGTTTATCAGCAGCAAGCATTAGAAATGACATGTTTAACTCTTGCACTAGCTTCAGGACAGCACTATTTTTAGTAAGCCTATCAAACTGCTAATACATATTCTAAAATGAACTGTATAAACAAAAGGCTCTTACTCAATTGAAGATCCCGGCACAGAATATTGTTTTAGCTGTTAGTATAACAATGATAGCAAATATTAATTTCCCTAACCACAATTGTTTCTCATTCTGTATTGTTGCATCAAGATGATTGTCTTTATTCTCAATACCTGTCCATTTGGACTATGATTAATATTGAAAGGAGTAAGTCGATTTTGGTCACTCTTATGAAATAAAGAGTTGAGTCACCACTTAACACTTGGTATTCTTGTGATTGGTATCAACCCTACAAACTTTGATGAATA
>JAHPZR010037248.1:7500-19068 GCA_019787425.1 Platygyra sinensis
ACGCAAAGGCTTCTTTAAGAAATTCAACATGGGTTTCAGAATGAATGACGCAAAATAGCAATGTCTAATATCTACCTATGATTTAGAAACAGATATCTCATTTCAAACAACAGGCAACGTGGTGATTATGACACAACAAGACACGTATTCAACTATGATTTTAAATTTGTGAAGTCAATTCTCTGTTTTCAAAAAGGAAAAGAAAACAAGAAAGAACACAAACAGCATCTGTCCTTCTATTGCCGTATTTGAAACGTTGGCTAGCCCTAAGCGGGATAATTCCATTCTGAGTTTTTGTACAAAATTTGAGCGGGAAATTAATCATATTTTCTCAGTGAGTCAATTTGGCATTTTTTGGTGGAAAAATGGGATCAGTTTAACATTTCGTGTTGGGAGCTAAGATATTCAAAGAAGCTGCCGGCCTTGTTGACACAGGGTGCATACAAATTAACAAAAACAAAGCTTACAGCCAGTGATATATATTACCTGAGGTAAAATATCAAAAAGCTACTTTTGTGAATACAAATAAACGTGCTCTTTCTTGAGAAGGGCAATGGCAATTACGTGCAATGTACTCTCAGGACGGCGTACTGATTGTTTCATGGTAAAATATTTAAATTCAATTGTTTATGGCTTCTTATAGGAAAACTGGTAAAAATAGAGGGGTGCATCTTTAATGAATTGTTACAACGAAAACAGATGCTGGCTTTCGACAAACATCGTTTCAAGGCGTGTTCTATCGTAACGTTATGTTCGAATTCTCTTTGGAAATACACAACAGAATTTCAATTCACTATTACTGAATCAAAATACATAAATCATGTAATAAACAAAAACACTTTTCATTGGTTTATTGTTAATTCAAAGAGACACCAGCTAAACAAGATGTTTCAGTTAAAACCACTGATAGCACTACATGGTGCTCGTAAATAAAAGAAAAGAACACCGAGTAGGTATTCAATATTTAATTCAATCTTCCATGTATATCATTAATAGCAAAGGCAAAAAATAGAACCTGAATAACATAAATTTAGTGAAACAAATATCAACCCTAGAAAGCAATACGTTGCTTTTGGTTTTGCCTATGCTAAGTACCACGATAGGTTAAAAAAAGTCGTACAGTTCAGTCCAGTAAATAAAAAAAACGTAAAATGCCCAAAGTGAGTCTTGGACTTCTATTTGCTCAAAACACTTTTTTTCGGTCGGCTTATTTTCTGAAGGACCTGTTATCGACGGGGAAGGGGATGGGCTGTTAATATCGGAAGGAATTTGGCCTTTCAGTGAAACTTGGTTTTATATTTTGGAAGTGATGGCGTGTGTGAAGAAAATTACCCGCGTAAAAGTAAAGCGTGGAGGCGCGTTGGCATCATGGTTAGAGCGTTGGTCTCCGGATCGAGCGGTGTGGGTTCGTGCCCTGGCCGGGGACATTGTGTTGTGTTCTTGGAAGAGACACTTTACTCTCACAGTGCCTCTCCTAAATCAGGTGTAAAAATGGGTAGTGATGCTGGGGGCAGCCCTGTGATGGTTTTGCAGGCATTTAGTGGGGAACATTATAATATTTTAGCTTTGAGCGTATTTAGGAATAATTACTTCGAACATTCCTTTTCTTTATTTTTTTTAACTTTTTAGTTGTACACGACCCCACCAGGTTTTTAATCTCTAAATTTTTAGGCAAGATGAGTAAAGTTGATTGATTGACTGACTGATTGTTGTTGCAAGGTTGTCATATGAACCTTACTTGTAATGAATCTTGTGACTGGCTCTTTGAGTTATTTTACTGAGTCGTGATTGGCTAGGTAATGGCTTTACGGTTGCCACCCTATTAGCTTTTGCTCAAAACAAATTTTACAACAAATTTTACAAGAAATTAATCTTAAAACAATTCTTGAATGCAACTGATGCATAAAATCTCTAAAAATCCATCATGCTAGCAATTTCTGTCTCGTTAGATCCTGTTCATATTTCTAAAATAAAGAATTGCTTTTCATTTTGTATGAATTATGACAAGGTTTCAATTTACAAATTATCATCCGCACAAAGCTTTATTGCCCAATTACTGGTTTGAGTAAATCGCTTTTGCTGTGAACGTCAGCTTGAGAAAGGGCATGTAGAGATCATATTTCCTAAAAACAGAAGATGACACATGCCTTCAGAAATTGACATATCGAGGACGGCCTAGTGCGACGTTATTAAATTAACAGATAACAGATTCAAGTGATGAGATGAGTCGTGAAGCCCAGGCTCAAACCTTTATGCTAATTTCGTGAGCACAACTCCAATTGATAATTTATTTCGTTCTCCGCAGGTTGTATTTGGAATATGTGTCAAAACACCATTTACCGAAAAGCTATTGATTCCTTTTATTTAGAATCGTTCTTTTAACCAGTCAGAGAAGAGAACTAACAACTCGTAAATATTTTCCATTGTGAAGCTTGTCACAGAAGAAGTAATTTTTAAGCCATTAGCGACGGAGTTCACACGTAGGCAATCTCAACTGCGCAAGCTATAACGTATTAATACAAAACAGCGTGCATGCTTTGCTTTCGATGGCAATACCAACAAACGTCTGCCGACATTGTTTACAAGGTAACAGGACTGAGAATTCTTTTCCGCAGTTCGTCTACCATTGATTCACTCATACGAGGTCAGCAGCACAAAGAAAGTAAGTTAAGAATTTTACAACTAAAAAACAACTCTTAGATCAAACCGAACAAAATCAAAAACCGAGAAAGAAGTGTTAACTGGAATCCTTTCCTGCAAGCGGTTTCATTAGTCTGGAACCAACTTTTATCTATTTACAGCAAATTCTATCAATGCTCTCCCAAGCATTACTCTCTACCATGATTTTGTTATTATAGTTTACACGTGCACACGAGCATTTCAAATATTTCCAATTCGAAAATCCTTGGTCCAAGTTCTAAAGTCAGCCTTCGAAAAGGAAGGGAATCCGCCTTGTATGAAGAGGTAAGAGACGTAATTTTCCAGATTGAAAAATAATACAAAAAATCATTCAAAGCCATTATAATGTGCACTTAAATTCTTATTCCTTTTAACAGAGCAAGTTTAAAAAGGATGAATTCACAATAGCAAGGATGCAATAATTTCTGGTAGCTAACCGTTAAATTCGTTAGCAATAATACAGCTGTTTACTTTTTTCTGCTTCCTTTGAGGCCTATAAGTGATCTCTTTTCAAAAGTTTTTTCATTCCTGCAAATACTTTCTTAATTTCACCTTGTCTAATAAAAATATATCATCTGATTTTGTAAAATTCTGAGCAAGAAGCTTATATATAACCATTTTATTGGCCTCCCAAAATTTAAATTTTCTCTCTGACTTACCGTCGCCAGAATCTACAAATAACTGAAGAGCCTTGAATTACGTTCAAAATTCACACCGAATTGGCAATGCTGTTGGCGCCGATTTGCTAAAAAAAACAGTTTAAGTTCTGACTATCGCTTTCGAATAGCTGTTGTGTTAAATTGGCGCAAATAAAGTGCTTTTCACTGATCCCTATTGTTTTGCCAGATGGACTAAGGTGCGAGAGAATTTTGACTGCGTCGACATAATGCAAAAACAACTTGCCAAGATTTTGTTGTGTATTGTGTTATGCGGTCTTGGTTGATCTGTCTCGAGGGCTCCGATTTTTCAAGGAAAGAAACTGAAATTATTGGACACTGTGTTCCCACAAGTATGGTAGGCCATACAAAAAGTACGGTGAGAGGTGCGGTGGTGAGAAAGATGAGGAAGCCAGTTTCAGGATCGATTGAGCTGAATTTTCTGAATATTTTTATTTTTTTTTTTCTTTCTTGTTTCGCGAGTGCAACTTTCTCAGGTGAAAATTGAACAATTTCCATCAAATTTCTCAGTTCATTAAATTCTTATTGGGGCATTTTGCAGGTGTTTTCTTAAAATAATTAAAACGTGAACAACAAGTCGAAGCTCTTTTTTGGCGTAAAGCACGTAAAGGATATTGAATTTACCATAAATAGCGACATCTGACATGTCTTTCTAATTACTCAAGCATATCTCCCTTTTTAATTGTCATTTTTTGGAGCATGTGCTTTCCAATACCTCACACTATTTCTGGTAATCAAACATTTTTGAAGGACATTTCAAACAAAATTTAACATATTGCCTTTCAAAATAGAGGCCGGAAGGAAGCAGTAAATACTGAGCGAAATAAAAAAAGCCTTCTAAGGAAATGGGACTTAGAATATGCACTGCATTTAAGATGGTCATTATTAAAGTAGCCTTCTTCAAAACAATGTCATTGATTTTACGAAAAACGTGCCATCTCCAACATGTTTGCAAAGTAAAATGATGGCAAACCTCTGTAATGTGGATGACTTCTTCAAAAAAATAGCGCAAATATGGAAGTAATTGTAGTAATGAAAATTATTTGAGCACAACGCGATTTGTTAATGATAGGTACGCAAGTACATTTCTTTTGCAAACAAAAATTTAATGCAACAAATCGTTTACAATTTTCGTCACACAAAATAATCAGTCTGGCGTTCTGCATAGAGCAGGTCTAACAGAAAAAAGGAAATGTCACAAACCTAGCTGAAAGGCTAGTCAACCAATCAGAATGCTTTATGGCTGGTTCAATACCCTCTTCACTTTCACCGCCACCCCCATTGTTAAAGCTCCAGAAAAGAAAGTGAAGGGCGCCAGTTCTCCTTTCATAATTTAAATCTTTTCTTCTGCACCTTTTCTCTGTCTACATGCAAACGAATATTCTCATCATATGCATGGAAATTACCTGAAAAAAGAATTATAAGGAAACCTTGTTCTCTTTGTTTTACCTACATTTTTTTTTGTAATTTCTTTATTTTTTTACAAGACTTTACAAGTTTAAACAAACTTATTATTAAACTACTTACAATACATATTACTCTACACCACTTATAATGCAAAGAAAAAAGAGATAAAAGTTATATTTCATTATACACACACACCCACACACACACCTACATATACATAAAAATACAACATACATCAACTGACCCCTATGTTTTCCAGATCTAAATAGCATAGATAATATAAAACAGTATCTCTGTGCGTAAGCTATAAGTCAAATTTGCTCCATTTCGCTGTATAAAGCGATAACTTACTTTTTGACTTTGCAATAACTAATTCAAGATTTTGAATCTTCTTTAATCTAGAAATAAAAACTTTAAATATAGGAAACGTTTTTCTGCAACGGCAAAAATACAAATATTGTTTAGCAATTAGTAATATAGTAATACATGACTGACAAATAACTCGTCTTCACAATTTGGCATTCCAAGCATAATTTCTTTGTTACTGAGGTTATTTATATTTACATTTAAAGAGCAAAGCCACTTAATAACTTCTGCCCAAAATTCTTCGGTAAAATTGCAATGGATGAAGATATGCTCGAGGGATTCGTTCTCCTTTCCACAGAAAGAACACACTGGAGAAGACGCAACACCAATTTTATACAAAAAGGCATTTGTCGCTAGATATTTGTTTAACAGTTTGAATTGAAATTCACGCATCTTTGTGTCCGAGGTGACAGGATTTTACCTTCGTTGTTGTTTTTTGGTCATTTCTTGTAATCTTTCTGAAGCTCATGACAGCAAAAACAACAAGTCGCTTTAATTTTCTGGTTATTTTTTTTTAACGTTCTTAAAAGCTCGTTTGCAATTCAAATCGAAAAATATTATAGGGATATCTTTATTAAATTGCTTTAGATAAGTGAGAAGCTTTTTGTGCCATGTGCCAGAAAGTATTAAAAGGCGCCAACGGTTGTCTACATTGAGAAGTGTGTGGGAGAAGGCTCCTTCACGGTCCCTCATTTAACAACCATTTATCTACATTAACAGCCAGTGTGCCAGCTGAAGCACTCAAAACGTTTAGCAAATGTCTTTAATTAACAACTCTATGATGGACAAAAAGGTACGGATATATGGGATTCTGGTGTTGCCTTACACGATTCTTTGAGTGATTGTGGGTTGATAATGTTTCACTCCAGCTTAACTTTCCAAACGCTCTGCTGTTATAGAAGTTTCGTCAGGTGAGTATAGAAATGCCACACTGGAACATTTAAAGGGAGCTTCTTTCTCGGAACACAGTGTGAGTCATTTATTTAAAAAACTATCACTGAGCCAGAATTGGACACGAGGTGATAGAGAGAGAACGAGGTTTGTGTTACTCATACTGTACCCAACGAGAGCGAATGGAATAACTGCTTTATTAAATGTTCCAATCGATTTTGTCAAAGCGAAGAGAAGGGTATGAAAGGATTGCAACATTTGTGAAGCTGGGTTCACTTTTGAGTCGAATGAACTGAATGCGTAGGAAAAAAGAGAAAATATTTGTTCGCGGACATTATCTGTTCCGAGAAGCGATCCGTTTTCCGAAAACTGTGAACTTCGGGGAACAGATAGTGTCCAAAGAAAAGTATCTAAGCGTAGTTTCAAAGCCAAAGTGATCGGCTATTTTTCGAAAGACGCGGGATTTGAAAAATTGGGAATATTCCTCAGTCCCAGCTGGAGAATATTAAGTCACGTGAGGGGCTCGGACCAATCGCCAGCGAGTAAAAATATTTGATGGATTATAATGACCGAGATGCAGTGAGCCATTGCAATCAGATAGCTAGAAATGCATTATCCGGTATCACATTAATCAGATGCAAGCAATGTTGAAGTTTTCAGTTGACACTTAGTTTGGTTATACAGGTAAGAGCGTACCAATATGCTAGGTTTTCAAAGCATCAGATAATAACGTAATAAAAACAACCCTTTGAAAGCTATAAACTCCGAAATGTAGTTATTATATAAACATACTTGACAACAGAAGTGAACGAGAGCAAGACAGCTTATTAACCAAAGCGTTCCCTTAAAAGAAAAAAAGAATTCCCTATCGTGAAGCTCATAATATGATAATTTCAAGGAATATTTATCTGTCTACGAGCTGTTAAAGCGACGAAAGGAGTGAAGAACAGCCGAGCTTGAATAATAAGTGTTCACCCGCTGTAAGTATAGCAGACAACACACAGATGACCTCGTGTGTTTATAAGAAAATCTAAATCAAAAGCTTTTCTTCGACAGTATTTCACGTTGCCCAGGATCAATTTATACCTCTTCAACTTATATTCAAATGGAGAAAATACAAAACCACTTAACGAATGTACAATAAAATGAATACATCACTACGGTGTAGCCAGAAGCTTTTGCTATAATAAATTAAGTTTTAAAATGGAAATCGCCCAAAAAGAGTTAAAAAGCGATATTGCATGTATTCTTTTTTATGGTATGTAGGACAATAAAGTTCGAGGAAAAGTGCTATCGTCAAAAATCGAGGGCTGACTACACTTAAAATTGACTTTGTTTGTTATCACTTTTAAGACACAATAAGAACACTTTTATTATGCTAATAATATACACGAAAACATTACTCGATTCTGATTGGCTCAGAGCAGTGCAGTTTAAGTGTAACACCAGTACAAAATGTGTAACATCAGTAACATCAGTGCAAATCATCTTAATTCTGGATTATGATTGGCTGAAAGACGAGGAAATTTCTAAACCAATGATATCACATGAAATGATGACGAACATTTTGTGCGAAAACTTTGAAAACCTTTTTACAGAATGAGAAAAAATGTCTTCAAGAAAGATCTTCCGGCACTTCCTCCACGCGCATTTTTTCATGTTTATATTGACAATTAAGAAATCATATGGTTTTTCTCGTTCAACTTGGAATTAATTTTTCAAAAAGCTGAAATTGCACTCCCCGAAGCGGCTAGTGCAATTTCAGCTTTTTAAAAAACTCACAAGTGCAAATTGACTCGAAACGTACCGTGTAATTACCTGTATATAAAGGACCATGAAGCGCACATGAATATGCATTTATTTCCAGAATCTCACTTTTGAAACATACTTTAAATAAGAAAATAGTTAACGCGTCCAACTGCATTACCGGATATTTTAAACCAGTTTATACTAAATCGTAAAAACTTTTATTCTTCGGCCGGTTGCTAAAATTTCAAAATAGTCCTTTTTAATGTTGTGTCCAGTTGAAGTAATATGATCCGCAATGGCTGATGCCTGACAACTCTTCGTGAGTGCTTTGAAATGTTCAGTTTTGTTGAAGCGTACGAAACGTTAAGTCATTACTCGAAGTTTTTTATGACATGCGTAGGTTTGTCCTGTTTGTAACCGCAGTTTGTGTATTTTTTCAGTTTAAACCAGTTTTATACCTGATTGGACGCTAACAATCCGCTACTCCGCTCTGTCTAACCTAGTTCCCAGGGTCTCTCATCTTACCGCCCCCTGGGAGACCCTGGGAACAAGTCGAAGTTGCGCTCTGTTGAGGAACTGAGTCTAGTTAAGCGAAGTGTGTAGGCAGTATTTGACACTGCACCCTATGCTGTGAAATCAGTGTTTTACAGAGTTTTATTGGCTGTTGGCAATTTCGGGATTTGCAGGAGCTAACTTTTGCGATTCGGCAACAATGATCATCTGTGGAATGGGATAAATTTATGATTTGCGTATCAGGAAAAAGTAAATTAGATATAACAAGTACATACAACAAAATTTTAACCGCATTTCACGAAATAAAAATAACAGCAAAAAACATAACATGGTAAATAACGGTCCTCTCACAAGAAGTCAACAAAAAAAAAAAAAAAAAAAAGAAGTCAACGTGATCGAAGCCCGGTAAAAAGTAACACTATTGCTGGATGTTTTGCGGTGAAAATATCACACATTTTTGATATTAGTACATGTACCGACAGAAGGCATTTTGAAGGCACAAGTAACAATATCAGTGATTTTTTGAGGATTCTCTTAATGTACATGGTTGGTAAATGCTAAATTGCTTTCGAAATGTTAAAAAGCACTTTATCAGTATAAAAAAGATTATAGTCATTAAAAATTTTAGTTCAAGCAAATAAAATTGTCACCTGTGAACTCGCCTTTATGACTGTGTCTGAATTATGGCGGCATTTTGATGATAGTCCGGCAGAATTTGACAGGGTAATTAAAAGGTAATCAATTTACAAGACACTTTTCGTTTCCTGGCAAAAAGAAGCCGAAATGAAGACAACCATTAATGGTATGACAAAGGACGCTGGCTAAATTCTGATAGGTTGTTTTTCATTAACCACACACTGATTTAACACCTTCGGTGTGGATTTGTAAACCCGAACCTGTCCCTAATAGCTCAATCCCTGTGTTCCACTCAGTAGGTCTGTGATTCTGGCGTTAGATTGTTTTTTTTTTTAAAGAATTGATTAATTACTTTAATGGAGGCGAATTTCTGCAGAGACCAACGGTGTGCCTTTAACCTATTATTGAACGTTGCATTAAAAATCATCGGTGCGAAAAGACCATGTTTTCTATCGTGAATCGCTTGTTTTGGTGAAAGGAACACTGATCCTGAGCTATATTCAAAACAATATACCACAGGTAACAGTCGGTTAACGTCGATCTTTTCTACTGTTACAAAGAGCAGAAGGTAGGAAGAAAAGTGTTTTCCTTCTTTAAAGCGAAATGGTAGCCTCGTAAGAAAACAAATGTAAATTGCACAACACGATCTAATGTTGATCTCGCCTAGTTCATCAGCACTTGTTTTAAAAATGCAATGACAAAGCGTTAATATTGATCAGTACTTACCAGTGTGGGTAGCAAACTTTCATTAAGTTTACCAACCGACCATCGCTTGTTTGTTACCCAGCTTACGTGATGTATTGTCTCTGATTCGCTTCAGCAAGATTATGATTTGAACAGCAACTTTTACAGTAACTGACACCTTGAAGTGTATTTTTTACCTGTCTTTTGGGTGATGCTCGATATACCAAGTCAATATATGCACTATTGTCTCGTTCTATTGTGTGAAGTCTATTGTGTTATTGTGTAAGGGATAAGAATCATTGTTGTGTTCTTTGTGACGTAACTCGAGACTTGCTATTCACTTGGTATATCGTGCACCAGCCTGTCTTTTTATGGTGTTTGAGGCTGTTGTGTGTTACTCCTATAACTGCTCGGGGCAGAATGAAATCCAAATTGCCATATTGCCAAATCACACAAGTGATGTTATTAAGTTAAACCTGCAATTATGCAGCACAAAATTGATTCAATTCGTCAAATTCTTTCAGGCAAAACGAAAATATTTTCACACGGTCATTGACTCATTGAGGCTGAAAAGTGGTTTATACTTGCTCGTCTTGTCGATGTGACTTAGTTAAGGGCACGTGACGTCTTAATAGAGATCGCTAGCATCATCGTTATAAGTCCCTCCAGTAAATCTATTTGACTCCACACACACTGACTTGCCACGGTCTTCAGTCTCTCTAAGTCCAATTACATAGAGGATATTACAGGACCGCGCGTGGATATGAATTTTATCTTCGAGTGTTCAATTCGATATCTCACGAGTGAGCGCAGCGAACGAGTGAGATATCGATGTCGAACACCAGAAGATAAAATTCTTATCCACAAGCGGGCATGTAATATTCTGTTTATTATATAAACACCGGATAAACTCCTGTGAAAAGGGCGCGATTTATTATGTAACCATAACGACGGCGATCTCTTCACGTGTGAAGATAACATGTCACGTGTGAAGATATGAAGTTTTCGCGGGAAAGCTCACTTGGTATATATTTCACTGGTGTTTATATAATAAAAGTCAATATTTATCTGATACCAGAGTACATTGGATTTCTGTCCGGCAACCGACGTTACTTTTACTGAGCTGGAAATCGGACTTGATCAATCAGAGCAAAATGGTATGCATGTGTAAAATAAAAGCACAACTTTACAGCGGTTATCAGTGACACGTGCCCTTCGACGATTTTTTCCGATTTCAAAAACTAAGTTTTGGTGGACGTCAATCAAACGTATCCATGACAATAGTCGTGTTTATTTCGTGACAGTTTCACAGCCATGTTCGATCGTCGTTGGATCAGAATAATCGCTCAGTTATTATGACAAAGTAATTTGCAATTTCGCTGAGATTGAGGGCTATTATGTAGAGAAAAGTTAACGTGTTTTGTCTTTGAACGGTGCATAGCAGGAACACTTTTTGCGAGCGAATTGAAACGTTTGTGAAGAAGGCGGCGTCCGATAACAAAACTCCCAAAACTAAGGCCGTAAGCGATCCGCCAAAGAGAAAGTCAAAGAAACGAAAGATACAAGGTAGCTGAAAAAGTTGGCCTCTGAAATGACAACAACAACAACAACAATCTTTATTATTTACACCTTTTCTTACAATTAGCGTTACATATTTTAAAGGAATTTAGATCTATAAAGAGGGAGAAAGAAAATAGCTAAACATTACCATTTAAAGGTGTCTAGGGGCTTGAGTCGCTTTATGTGGAGATTGACTTCTTATCAGCTTGTTATGGATGCAGATTATTTTCGGGCAGAAATTCTCGTCATTCGCCTTGCTAAAACACTGATAATCCATGCAGAGATCTATCCTGACGAGTTTGAATCAAGCGTGGTTGGAATACCAGACAGGCAAATTTTATGCAAAGCAAACCGCCAGCAGAACCATACGGGAATTGGGATTGTCAGTAAAGAAATGGTAATGAAA
>JAHPZR010037250.1:0-16601 GCA_019787425.1 Platygyra sinensis
CCTATATATAAAGGACCATGAAGCGCACATGAATATGCATTTATTTCCAGAATCTCACTTTTGAAACATACTTTAAATAAGAAAATAGTTAACGCGTCCAACTGCATTACCGGATATTTTAAACCAGTTTATACCAAATCGTAAAAACTTTTATTCTTCGGCCGGTTGCTAAAATTTCAAAATAGTCCTTTTTAATGTTATGTCCAGTTGAAGTAATATGATCCGCAATGGCTGATGCCTGACAACTCTTCGTGAGTGCTTTGAAATGTTCAGTTTTGTTGAAGCGTACGAAACGTTAAGTCATTACTCGAAGTTTTTTATGACATGCGTGGGTTTGTCCTGTTTGTAACCGCAGTTTGTGTATTTTTTCAGTTTAAACCAGTTTTATACCTGATTGGACGCTAACAATCCGCTACTCCGCTCTGTCTAACCTCGTTCCCAGGGTCTCTCATCTTACCGCCCCCTGGGAGACCCTGGGAACAAGTCGAAGTTGCGCTCTGTTGAGGAACTGAGTCTAGTTAAGCGAAGTGTGTAGGCAGTATTTGACACTGCACCCTATGCTGTGAAATCAGTGTTTTACAGAGTTTTATTGGCTGTTGGCAATTTCGGGATTTGCAGGAGCTAACTTTTGCGATTCGGCAACAATGATCATCTGTGGAATGGGATAAATTTATGATTTGCGTATCAGGAAAAAGTAAATTAGATATAACAAGTACATACAATAAAATTTTAACCGCATTTCACGAAATAAAAATAACAGCAAAAAACATAACATGGTAAATAACGGTCCTCTCACAAGAAGTCAACAGAAAAAAAAAAAAAAAGAAGTCAACGTGATCGAAGCCCGGTAAAAAGTAACACTATTGCTGGATGTTTTGCGGTGAAAATATCACACATTTTTGATATTAGTACACGTACCGACAGAAGGCATTTTGAAGGCACAAGTAACAATATCAGTGATTTTTTGAGGATTCTCTTAATGTACATGGTTGGTAAATGCTAAATTGCTTTCGAAATGTTAAAAAGCACTTTATCAGTATAAAAAAGATTATAGTCATTAAAAATTTTAGTTCAAGCAAATAAAATTGTCACCTGTGAAATCGCCTTTGTGACTGTGTCTGAATTATGGCGGCATTTTGATGATATACAAGTCCGGCAGAATTTGACAGGGTAATTAAAAGGTAATCAATTTACAAGACACTTCGTTTCCTGGCAAAAAGAAGCCGAAATGAAGACAACCATTAATGGTATGACAAGGGACGCTGGCTAAATTCTGATAGGTTGTTTTTCATTAACCACACACTGATTTAACACCTTCGGTGTGGATTTGTAAACCCGGACCTGTCCCTAATAGCTCAATTCCTGTGTTCCAATGAGTAGGTCTGTGATTCTGGCGTTAGATTGTTTTTTTTTTAAAAGAATTGATTAATTACTTCAATGGAGGCGAATTTCTGCAGAGACCAACGGTGTGCCTTCAACCTATTATTGAACGTTGCATTAAAAATCATCGGTGCGAAAAGACCATGTTTTCTATCGTGAATCGCTTGTTTTGGTGAAAGGAACACCGATCCTGAGTTATATTCAAAACAATATACCACAGGTAACAGTTGGTTAACGTCGATCTTTTCTACTGTTACAAAGAGCAGAAGGTAGGAAGAAAAGTGTTTTCCTTCTTTAAAGCGAAATGGTAGCCTCGTAAGAAAACAAATGTAAATTGCACAACACGATCTAATGTTGATCTCGCCTAGTTCATCAGCACTTGTTTTAAAAATGCAATGACAAAGCGTTAATATTGATCAGTACTTACCAGTGTGGGTAGCAAACTTTCATTAAGTTTACCAACCGACCATCGCTTGTTTGTTACCCAGCTTACGTGATGTACTGTCTCTGATTCGCTTCAGCAAGATTATGAATTGAACAGCAACTTTTACAGTAACTGACACCTTGAAGTGTATTTTTTACCTGTCTTTTTATGGTGTTTGAGGCTAATTCAAGTTAACTGCGATGTTGTGTGTTATTCCTATAACTGCTCGGGGCAGAATGAAATCCAAATTGCCATATTGCCAAATCACACAAGTGATGTTATTAAGTTAAACCTGCAATTATGCAGCACAAAATTGATTCAATTCGTCAAATTCTTTCAGGCAAAACGAAAATATTTTCACACGGTCATTGACTCATTGAGGCTGAAAAGTGGTTTATACTTGCTCGTCTTGTCGATGTGACTTAGTTAAGGGCACGTGACGTCTTAATAGAGATCGCTAACATCATCGTAATAAGTCCCTCCAGTAAATCTATTTGACTCCACACACACTGACTTGCAATTGCCACGGTCTTCAGTCTCTCTAAGTCCACTTACATAGAGGATATTACAGGACCGCGCGTGGATATGAATTTTATTTTCGAGTGTTCAATTCGATATCTCACGAGTGAGCGCAGCGAACGAGTGAGATATCGAGTCGAACACCAGAAGATAAAATTCATATCCACAAGCGGGCATGTAGTATTCTGTTTATTATATAAACACCGGATAAACTCCTGTGAAAAAGGCGCGATTTATTATGTAACCATAACGACGGCGATCTCTTCACGTGTGAAGATATGAAGTTTTCGCGGGAAAGCTCACTTGGTATATATTTCACTGGTGTTTATATAATGAAAGTCAATATTTATCTGATACCAGAGTACATTGGATTTCTGTCCGGCAACCGACGTTACTTTTACTGAGCTGGAAATCGGACTTGATCAATCAGAGCAAAATGGTATGCATGTGTAAAATAAAAGCACAACTTTACAGCGGTTATCAGTGACACGTGCCCTTCGACGATTTTTTCCGATTTCAAAAACTAAGTTTTGGTGAACGTCAATCAAACGTATCCATGACAATAGTCGTGTTTATTTCGTGACAGTTTCACAGCCATGTTCGATCGTCGTTGGATCAGAATAATCGCTCAGTTATCATGACAAAGTAATTTGCAATTTCGCTGAGATTGAGGGCTATTATGTAGAGAAAAGTTAACGTGTTTTGTCTTTGAACGGTGCATAGCAGGAACACTTTTTGCGAGCGAATTGAAACGTTTGTGAAGAAGGCGGCGTCCGATAACAAAACTTCCAAAACTAGAGCCGTAAGCGATCCGCCAAAGAGAAAGTCAAAGAAACGAAAGATACAAGGTAGCTGAAAAAGTTGGCCTCTGAAATGAGTCGCTTTATGTGGAGATTGACTTCTTATCAGCTTGTTATGGATGCAGATTATTTTCGGGCAGAAATTCTCGTCATTCGCCTTGCTAAAACCCAATCCAGAGATCTATCCTGACGAGTTTGAATCAAGCGTGGTTGGAATACCACCAGACAGGCAAATTATATGCAAAGCAAACCGTCAGCAGAACCATACGGGAATTGGGATTGTCAGTAAAGAAATGGTAATGAAAGCCGCAAGAGATTAGCAGTCAGAGTTTTGTAGTTCATTCTGTAGTAAAGGTTATTATTTATATTTAGTTCATTCTCATCAGTGTTGTTGTGGTTGTACACTTTTTGTAAATTTGCACCCTCAAAACATTGCCCGTGAGCGAAACGAACGAAAAGGCGCTTCAAACGATTTTATAAGTCTTACTTCTCAGTTTCTGTTTATCGACGAGTCAAGTAAAGATGAAAGAGCAACTCGGATACTCCGAGAATTGACACTGAAATGGACTTCATTAGAGGTCAGAACACACCCAACTTTTCCTGAGACTTTGATTTCAAAATATGATTTCGGGCCCGTTAAGTTACCGGGACTTTCGAGAAACGGGCCTCGGTTTCGCAATGAAAGAATGTACTTGTTTGTTTAGGGTTGTTTCCCGCAAGCAATTAGCAGGCCCTCCATTATTTTCCTCCGAAAGGTGGTTTTCTCGATGAACGCAATGTTCCATGTGTATGCGTGGGTTGGGGGTGACATGCTGATTCAGAGTTGTGGGACTCTTTTAGAATGTCGTTACTTAATAGGTTTAAATCTTAAAGTGACTTGCATTTGATTGTGATTAGTATTTGATTGTCTTTTTTACTCTGTCAGTTTACCTTAGTTACTGAGGACCTCCCTGAAAACCACGACATGTGACGGGAGCCTCCTCCATAACGATTATTTATGTATTTTTATTTATTTATATTATACCATTGATATACAATAAGCCTTCTACTCAACTCTTTGTTTAGCTTGTAGAATGTTTTTGTTTCACCTTTCTTCTTTAATAAACTATTGTTTTTCCTGTATTTATAGAATATTCATACTTTTTTACTTCATAATGACTTCCGAGAACGTTGAAACGTCGTGTGTTTTTTAACCGTTTAAAAATTTCTTAAATGTTTCTATGAAACGTTTTTTTTTTTTGGATTTTTTATAGCTAAATGTTTTTTTTCTTGATCGGTTTCCATCTGGCTTCCAGTCTTCTGCCATAATATATTAATGACCGTTTTAAAAGAAACCCTTTTGTTGCTATATGATATGAGATGATATGGCAGATTCTAAAAGCAAAATAACACCTTCACGTATTGGCATGGAAACATTTAATCAGTTTTTTATTTCAATCTTGTAAGTGATGTTTTTACCGTGTATAAATAAAGTGTTTGTATGTACGCATGAGCATTTTGAAACTGAATAGAAAGAAAAGTCTCGTCAATACGTTATATATTACAAGATCGACCTATGTCTTAAATTCATTCATGAAAATTGCCCTTAAAGTGTTTCATTATGCGCCAAGACAGTGCTCTTACTGAAACAGGTAATTGATTCTTTCTTTATTTAGGATCAATTCCACTGTTTTTGTTATTTTCGGTAACCATTGACAAATATTCATTAACACGAATAGTATATGGATGGTTTTGGAAAACTAAATTATTTCCATAGGGATCCCTGTTATTAATAAGTTAAGGTCCCATTAACACATTCAAGTTGACAACCGTCTCACAGCAGCTTTTGTTTCCGATTTCAGCATCCAGGTTGCTGTAAACTGTTCATGACAAAATTTAGCCGAGCATCATTACTGGAAAAAAAAGACAGGATTCTTCAAAGGTATCGTATTTTGCTATTTCTTTGCTCCTTAACATGTTTCTACCCATAATAAACAATCTGAAAACGTGAAAACCTTGCCAAGGATAGCAACCGGTGAACAGCCAACGAAAACTGATTCTTGCTTTGCATTTAGCAGACCCATGCGCCAGTTAAAACACACCTCGCAACAACCAACATTATTCGGTCTGAAATCTATTTACTGTAAAGGATGTAAATCGGAAATTCGCTTGCTATCGCCATATTTAAAGTAAAATAATCAATTGCTTGTTATTCAGTAAGATTACGCTTGGTCAAACAACTTAGCCAGGGCAAGGTGATTTCGCAGGGTATGTTTTTGAACTGCGTAATGCAACATGATCCTACATTATGGCAACTTGAGGTTTCACTATGATCATTACAAAATTAGAAAATAAATAAATAGAAAACATGTACTGTGTTTCTACCGAGTTATAGAAACACGAGTGGATGTTTGAGAGAACGAGAAATGCTGTGGGAACACTAGCCGCAGGCGAGTGTTTCCACAGCTTTTTCGCGTTCTCCCAAACTTTCACGAGTCACTTTCCATAACTCGTTAGTATAAATCTACTAGCGTTCTATCACGAATGACGTCCTCTGATTGGCTACGCTACTCACGTTCTATTTAAACAATAGAGTGTTTCTGTCGAGGAACTATAGTTGCCCCGCGGAAATTTGATGTTCTTAAAACAAATATTTGCCCGAGAAGCGAAGCTTCGAGGGCAAATATGCTAGTTTTAAGAACATCAAATTTCCAAGGGGCAACTATCAGACCGATAGTTCCGAGACATAAACACTCTATTGTCTTTATTGTTCACCACTAAATTTTCTTCCGCACGCTAGTTCAAAAATCAATTAGACTTCAATTGAATTATTTTCAAGATTTCGAGACGAAAGCCGTGAAAGCCAAATATAAAATTTGAAAAAGAAAACAGACAAAAATCCTTAATACAATTTTAGTTATTTATTTTCTACGAAACCCGCCTGTTTACAGCAAAGTTTTCACGGACGACTACTATCCATCCGGGTATTTTCGGCGGACGGGCACTATGGGCTGATAGTGGCCCTCCGCGGATGAACACTATCGCGTCACGTGGTCAATTTAAGCCAATAAGAATCGGAGAAAATTTAGTGGTGAACTATAAGGGCTGATAGTGGCCCTCCGCGGATGAACACTATCGCGTCACGTGGTCAATTTAAGCCAATAAGAATCGGAGAAAATTTAGTGGTGAACTATAATCTGTGATAGATAGTGAGTAGCGTAGCAGTGTGCCCTTGTGAACAAAATAACGGCACTTCTCGGCGTTCTCGAGGTGTCTCTAAAGAGGATTTAGATAAAATTTTGAACGACTAGTAGATTTATGCTTAAACAATTAGATTATTCGCTCTCGATTTCTATGCATGACAGTTGACTCGGGCTGCGCCCTCGTCAACTATCACGCGATAGAAATCTCGAGCTCATAATCTAATTGTTTAATAGAAACACGGAGAACATGTTTTCTATTTCTTTTAGAAAACACCGCGACGAAAAAAGGGAAAACAACTTGTCAACTTTGATCATCAAAATGTATTCTCTTTGCTCGCGCCATCATTACTGCTTTGAATTAAGCGAAACAAGTATAATGTTAATTATTAGGTTAAATCTATTTAAATTCATCATATAACTCCAATAACATAACTTTATTATTTCTATAGCGCAAAATACATTACAATATGATCTAATGCGCTTTACATAATAACAATAATAATACTCAAAACGCATTACTTACAGAAAATTCTTACACACTTTAAGTCTTTGTTATCGAAAATTTAGGTTCAATAAAATCTTTGACACCTTTAAATTACGAGCTCGAGATAAAGACGATATTGCTTGTCAACTGTTAAGTTCGCTGACTTCTTTAAAACTATAAAAATAAAGCCGAAAAGTGGGAAAATATCGGCCAACTTAATTTTCAACTAACATAATTACACGTCTTTTTTCACGACCGTTTAAAGTTAGGATGTTCAATAACTCACCAAACAGTTGCAATTGGCTGGCAGTCCACTTGAATATTTTCTCTCAGTTTAACAACCTATAAAGACACATGAAATACCGTAAAAATCCAAAAGGGGAACCTGAGAGGAATGACTGACTATTATAATGTAACTATAATGTTAGTCTTAATGTAAATACTATTACGAGTAAAGGAAAACTTGAGGGACTGGTCAAAAAGTATTAGGGGTGTGGGCCGGAGCAGAGAGAGGATGGGTCATCAGTTTTTGAACCCTTGGTAAGGGGTGGGTTGTCCAATTTTCAGCTACCCGTAGGGGTGGGTCATCCTGTTTTTTTTATGGGAATTGGCACACATTTGACACATCGACAACAACGGTATTCCTTTCACAGTTCAACCATATTTAGGCGTGTTTTGCGCATTTTTTATATCAAAAGGCCACCAAAAGTCCTTCATGGATCTTCATGCATGCCCTTCCAATGTCGGAATCTATACAAACCCACCTTTTCCATGCTTGCATGTATCGGCAAAAACTTCTAGTGAAGTAGTTCGTTCGTTCATTTATTGGAATTTCCTCGTTGTAAACGGAAATGACACTACTCGATCCCAGTCCTCTCGATGACACTAGTCTCTCAAAATGAAAAAAAAAACTTTGAAACGTGACTTTTGACGGTATGCAGCGCTGAAGATTCCGAATGTTTAAAAATTCAAAACAAATTCAGCAAGTCTGCCAGAAGACCACTACGCAGCCAATATCAAAATAATAGATTTATCAGTTACCGCATGTTTTCCGTAAAGATAAACCAAATCTAAAAAACACGTGTTGATGTTAAATGGTGGCGGTGACCTGAAGCATGTGCACTGATAGAAAGACCGCAACTGTGTCTTTTGGAAGGACTACTATGGCAACGTTTCCTTCAAGAACACACCCTTGTATAAGACTTATGCATTCCTTATCTTTCGGATTTCTAAATTATTCTAAAAATATTAAGCTTTTTCCGTACCAAAACAACACTGAAAAAGACTGATATTTTTAGCTTCATAATCCACTGTAAATATTTATAATATGGCTACACACACGTAAGAGATTACTCATTCCAATGCCATTCCTGATACTTCCAGTGCGAGGGGAAATGACCTAACGCTTTCCTTTCTTTTTGTTCTCGTTCAATACCCTTTTCATAGATAATAGCATCTTTGTCTCTATAACGTTTACACTATAAGATTCAATTAAAACAGCAAGTATTTGACTTTCATTCTGTTAATATATTTTAAAACCGATACTACTAAATTGCGAATTTTGACATGAATGGGTGGGAAAATTGAAGAAACCACAGTACTTTTGGTGTACGAGGAAAGTTGTGCTTGCGAAATAATTTTTAATCCTACTTCCGATTCCAGTAAAGTCTCGAACACCCTATGCTCACGACGCTTTTAAAACTAACTTTCGTCTACAACTACGTGATTTACACATTGTACCCAGGCCGTATTGAAAGGATAAATCGGTAAAACATGACAAACATACTATCAGAAGCCATGCTGTGAAGAACGGAAATATTCCAAAGATACTACAGTAGGAAAACAATTTGGTCACGGAATGTTCATTACGAAAAAAATCACATTACAATTCAGTACTCAGTATGAATCAAATTTAACCATTGAACGTTTCGGGTGTATTTAAGCCCTAGGAACACTCTGTTTGCCGTTAACATTTCTGATGTTGAACCAAGCAATCTGCTTTGCTTCTGAATCCAAAAGTTAGTTTTGAAAAAAATTCGTGACTCGATCGCTTAAATGATGTTTCTACGTGATGTGAGATTCGTAAATCTCTTTCTTGTGCGATCTCTTATTATGATTTTATTACAAGCTGAACCCACGTTTATACATGTATTAATTAAAAGAGGAAACAAATTCGCGCAAGACTCGGCTTGCGCTTCATACGAAAGAGTTTAAACCAATTGCGAGTTAAATTTGCTCGACACGCGAAGAATAATTCTTATAAAAAAAAACACGATATAAAGCCACTTGATGGAGTGCACCTGTCCATCATGCGTGACGAGAGAGTGATGTCACAGAGGCGACGGAAACGATTGTGACGCACGTAAAATGAGATAAAAAAAAGACTTTCGGTAGTTTTGACAAGATCTTACAAGATTAAGAATTTTGAGATCTGTTGTTTTCAGTTTCGATCAAATCATCGCTCGCACGAGAACAAACAGTGGAGTAATAGCTATGTCGGCTTGACGTTAAGCTGTGACACCTACTTTTAAAAGATCTTAGACGGCCTGACCACAATACCTGAATTTTCGGTAAGTTGTTTTCTTACTTTAGTTTCATTTAGCCTGCCGTGCTGCTATTATATCGCCATAATTCGAAACAAAAACGCTTCAGGCTGAATAAGAGTTAAATTGTTGCCTCTAACAGCTCCATGGCATTTGGAACTAAATGGCCATAAATTATTTTAAACATTGTTTATACATAATTGAATTGACATTTTAAGCTTAGTCCTTTTTGTCAAATTCTGAGCAGCTTAGTTTACTTTGCAAGCACTATTCACAAGTGAAAATAAACACCAATGTCAATAAGGCATAATTTTCCCCCAGCAGAAATCTATTTTTCATTATAACTTTTCCTGACATAGAGTAACTCATATACGATCAGTGATATTCGAATCTAATTTTATCAATATTCCTCTACTCTTAATTTAAACCTCCACTTTAAAAGAGAGGTTTCAAATTGATTTGCGTTTTTTTTTTTCGTTGCGGTTATAACCAACATACCACACACAGTTTTAGCGGAGAAGGAAATTTCTACTTTAATTGACTGCAGTATTTACCTCTTGCTGTCGGTACGCGGTACGTTTTACATGTAAACCGAAAATAACGACAAAGACTGTTCACGAGCGCTTAAAAGTTCTTCAGCATATTTTTTTCTTTATTTCATTTTCTATGATGTACATTTTAATCCAGAATAGCATAGTCTATATGGCTTTTATCGTCATATTACAAATGACAATAACGTTTTCTAGGGCATTTAGTGCAATTCAAGTGTTTAACAGATGTTTGATATCCTACATTTAGTGAATCGATTTCTATAGAGATGACTCCACGACACTCTTACGATCGCGTGACAAAACGTGACTCTGATGTAATCAATTTACTCCTTAGCACGCAAAGTTTTTTCGTTGTCATCTCACCCAATTATTAAAAAGATAGTTGCTTTTGCAAATGAACACAAACGCAGAGGTGAGAAGGTATGAAAAAATAACGGCCTGTTTTCGCTCTTGACGTTTCAAAGTATTTAGCCACAAAGGATGGGTGCGATCCGCGAGGGGTAAGAAGTGATCGTTGATTAATGGCATGAGGGGGAGATAAGAAGAAGTATTTGGAGCAAGGAAACTGAAAACATTTAGGGGTCGGAGGGCGGGGTGAAAGGATCGTTTGCGTCGTTTGACATATTTATCGTACGGCCTTTGTTATCCATGTCTTAAAATTAACTGAATTTGTCTTTATCATCATGCACAGTCAAACAAACACGTTCCCTTTTCGACCTTTTCCTTGTCCTCCAGCACGATCTTCCAGCTAGTTACGGAAAGGATTGGGACGCTGGTAAATCATGCTCAATTTTAAAATTATGTCTACTCGCTCCAGTGTCATGGTAGCTATCGTTTAATTTAGTTGGTCCTTATAAATGTCAGTGTTTCCAGTCTTGACTACAACTTTTTTCTCTTTTTCAAGTTTCTTATCGCATCAGTAAAAACTGTCGTCTCGGTTACACTGTTTTCCACCATGCGAAGGGAACTTTGTTCATTTGCACGTCACGAATTAAGCGGCAATGCCTTTCCAACATTTATAGACAGCGGGTTTTTTTGGGGTAGGGGTGAGTGAAAATCTAAAAATAGACGAGAAGGCCACCCACCCCTCCTCAGTAAGGGTTTGTCAATCATCGCTCATCTCACGCAATGCCAGTGACCTGTACACATATCATATCTATCATGATTTCATGTCAAATGCCTGCGACCCCTTTAGTGAAGTCCAATATGAAGTATGCGATTAGGATATGTCGCACTGCGCATGGTCAATATAAGATACTAATCTACATGCCTTAAATCACAGCTCTCCTTTAAATAATACCAAAGGCGGCTATTGCAACTGGCATCTATCTCGTCGCCCAAAGATATAAACAATGAATTAGGAAAACATATCATGGGTCTGAAAAACATTGATCACTTAAGGAAAATTGCCTAAATATACCATCATATTCTCCCAACTAGGAGAAGAAGAAATATGTGGACACCTGTAGGTAAGGAGAATTTGCATTCTGGCATCGGGCCGAAGGTGTTATATCCTCTGAATAGGAGTGCTAGAATACTATGGTTATACCAGCACTGTTAAACAAAATCCCGAGACACAAATTATCACTTCATACCCAGCAGCTAAAGTTTCTTTCCCAATGAAAAGTAATGTTAGGGCTTTGACGAATCCATGGAAAATTATTGGTGTAATTTCGTGATCATTGAAGCTTCAACTAATTAAGTATTGCATTACTGATCTCGAGAACTGTCGCCAAATTATTTTACCTTTAACTTCAGGAAAGTAGTTTTAACAGTGTAAAGGTGAAAAACACATGCATGATACTCTTACGTCTGTATAGTTTATTTTCAGTCGAACCAGCAAATTATTGAACGTGTGGGTTAAAGCTCTCAAGGTGTCTGTAATTTTTACGTCTCTTAGGCACTTCTTTTATTTACTACGGTAGAAGTAAAGGAGGGGTACCCCTTAAGGAACACAGTTGCCATCCTTTATTGTGCAGAAAGTAAATACCAATTAGGCGTTTGTCTCACAAACCAAAATTCAAATTAATTGAAACAAGTAAGTTCGCTTGAGTGAATTGAATAGAGGGCATGCTGATTTATTGTAAACTCTTCTTCAATACAACACGCGCAATAAGTAAATTAAATGGCAAAGACCTTTTGTGAGTGCAAAGCCATGATTCGTCCACAGCTCAGAAATGCTCAAGTGTCTTGTATTTAAATTGTGAACTGAGGAAAATGATTTGTATTATCCCATTAGAGTCAGCAAGCCTTCATATAAGTTGTCAGCTACATTTGAGGCCTTGTGTTACAAGCCGCAGAAAATATTGTTCAAATTCTTTCTTAGAAACTTGAGGAGAGCAAGAATTTTTAACAAAGCAAAATCATATCAACAAGCTTTACTCGCGCCTGACCTTGGCATCGTATGATCACACGCATTTCTGTCACGTGGTAATTTGTACTTGATTATCATAATTTGAAGAGCAAGTTTCCTGCGACCTCTCCACTCGACAAGAAGACGCGAGTGTCAGCAAAAGCTTCTGCGATCTTGTCGCGGTGTTCAGAATGAGATTGCTGTGGATTTAAGATGATATGAGCTAAGAAGGCTATTAAAACGTGATTTCCAGATCGCTGGTTTTCAACAATGAAAATGCGAGTGTGTTCGCTCCTGCAAATGACTCTCCGCTGAGCTGAGTGCTGGCCAATCAGACAGCTGCAATTAGCGACCTCTCGATTCGCGGGGGACTAATCAATACATAGCCTCAAGGCCTTGAAACTCTTTCAACTGACATCTGTTTATAGGAACAGCGACATCTGCTTGGCCTTAATTAATCTTGCTATTTAATTTTCGGGTTTAGAGTTGCCTAAAATCTTTGATTAGACACTGAACACAGTTGTGGAGTTCTCAGGGAGAAGTGTTCGTTTGATAACCAGGAGAACAGCTTGTCTGAGTAACTCGTTTGCTTTGCGAAAAGAGAAAGAAAAGAAACGAGCCAAAGACTTTGCCAGGTAGGTTGTTATGTTAATCCGTTCTTTGTTAGCCAATAACTCACAGCAAGTTCTGGTTATTGTGCTATATATGTTCGAAAAGCACAGAAGTAATTAAAATCAATGTGAGTATGCTTTAAACACCCGCATTTTAAATGACCGTGCAGTCTGTAAGTCTTTGTGGCACGAAAATAAAACAGCAAGACGACAAAAAAACTTCGGTGCAAATAATTGTCTACCGGAGCATGACACGAAGAAGGAGGTAAACATTGTTTTATTTCTCTTAAATCAGTATTAACGAAAACTTCTCTACTGCAGAGTGTACCGCGAAACTTTATGAATTGATTCAGCGAAGAACTGATCGAAACAAAAACAAGTGAAACGCCAAACAGCGCGCCAGCTTCACCAAACTTTAAGGTGTACTGGAGTGGAACTAAAACTCATTCGAACTTTATGAAAAATCTGCAAATATTAATTGCTCGTTTGCATTTTCAATACAAGTCTAAACCTCTCTCAAATGAATATTTCCGGAGAGGCAGCCCCTCTGCTTAATCGCCTCTTTACCTTGCTCACAGTACAATTTGCATGGGAGAAACACAGTAGGTTTCGACGAGATTAAAACAGTTAACCATTAAAGCGATTAAGTGACAATTTAGAGTGCTAATAAATTAGCAGCTTGCCAATGAGGAGTTAACGCTCAGTTGAGCTTATTGTTGACGTGTGAGGCACCAATAATAAAACAAACAAATTCGTAGACACAGCGGCGAGTTAAAAGAACAGCGAACAATTTATCGTCATCTGAGCGAGTCCGTCTGTCGATTTCAAAAAGCGATTTCAACGAGGTCGTTTACCATATAGGGATCCCTTGAACGACTGCTCCACCTGGCTGGACTGTTCTCACGGTTTGTTTTGGACTGAGTCGGACGAACTTTACGACCGTGAACTACTGTAACAGCGTCATCGAAAGAGGCCGAGATTCCAAACGTATGTATCAGTGATCCCTACTAACATAACTACTCAGCCTTCAAGTTCAATCATTCATTATGTATTGACCACGAGAGTATTGCTCTGTGTATGTTCCGGCGCTTGATTGTACAGTCATCTAACGATATACGTACCGGTCAATAACCAAGTTATTTCATTGTCAACAATTGAAGTTATTTCATTGTCTTCCACAAAAGGCGGATAACACTTCAGCTATACAAAATCAATTCAAATTTTCGCTGTCCTTAATACGCAATTTCGTTCACAAAACGAAAAGAGCAAATCAAATATAGAATGCTTCAAACGCCAAGATCAGCATTAGAAACTAGGCTCATTCAGACAGCGACCCACTTATAGTAACTCTTTATTATTAACATCGGTGGATACAGCATTTGAAGTTACTTGGTAAAACACAGTTGATAAAGTGGTGCAAGGATTTACTAACCTGTTTTTACTAATCTTCATACATTTCTCTAAATTGGTTTTCGTTTTCCAATTAAGCACGCTTTATTTACAGAAAGGATTAGGAAAGCTAATGGCTTTATCGCGGCTGCTTAAATAAAACTATCGAAGTTTCAAGGCCCCCTAACGCTTATGCTTAGTTTATGAACAAATAAATTAAGATGGCAACTTATTAACATTTCTAAGCCTCTTGTTCTGTAACTTTGACTAAGCTGTTATCAGTAGAAACAGCTCTCGAAGCAATTTATTTCATTTGCAAATATAATAGTTATTTCACGATCATCCTTTTCAGAACTACAGAGTATAATAGAAAATCTGGTATCTATTTTGACGTATATAAATTGCGTATTTTATAATTTCGATAGTCAATAGGTGAGAACATCAGGTTTATATGTACATTATTGACTCGCAAGATCCGTCGGCGACGGTCCATAAGTTTGATAACCTCTTTAAATATCGCCTTCTTAAACGGCACTATACAGCATTTACTTCACGAACAAAGCGTTTTGATGATTCTTAGCTTTTAGCAGTGCACATTGCAAGATAGCCTAGACATTACTATTTCCAACAGCATGGTTATCAGATTTTTTAAAAAATGTATCCATGCAGTTCTTCATGAAATCGTAACAGGAACACAAAGTACAGTTAGATGACGAACTTAAACATCCTTAGTAGCCTCACCATACTCCCTTCATCTTCACAACAGAGAAATGAAAAACAAATCAGTACTATATCAGAGGAAAGTCTCAAACAGCCGTAGTAAGGGCCGCTTAAGCCAATATCTACATATAACATAGTTATCCTAATTAAATTTTCGTCGTTGCTTTTTAATTACGAAGCAATCCATCAAAGTGGCAACATGTTTATTAAAATGTAATATTTAAACTCCCTTTTTAGTTAATACAGTCAATAGTACAATACAATCACGATTTACAGCATTGCACCAAAAAAAGCATTCATGAATGACTGAAAACTCCCTTAAAGATGGCGCGATTTCCCATGGAAAATCAACTTAAACGTGTCGTTTTTATAAACAAGCGAAATTATTCTGCGTTTAAATATTCACTCTATTTAGAAAAAGAAACCCTCCTGAGTTTTCTGTTACACGTCTTGATGGCTTCAATAGCCTTTAATGTACATGGCGAATTTCAGAGCTTTTTGGATTAAGTCTGCTAATATTATGAAGTTTCCTAAGCATGCAGTTCAAGGGAACATTATGAACTGTTTATTCTAAGTTGCAGAATACGTTATAAATATTTTATAGTTGAGCTATATATAGAGAGATTTTGAATGTAGTTTACAATTTCAAGGTGTATGCATCTGTTGTAGCAAAAGAGACTGATGCCAAATGTTCTGTTCTCTTCCCGATGATCAAAAGATTAGTCGAAACCTTCGCGTTCAAAGTCGACTGAAACACTTCCTGCGTTGTTGAATGAATCAAATGATAAATTCGTATTATTGTCTTTATCTATGCGCGGTATATCATGCAAGCTTGCTTTCGTCAAAAAAGACTCTCGCATGTACAGAAAGCGCCCACTAAGAGAGACATAACCAATGTTATCGGTATTAGAAGTTGAACTTTGCTAATCAGAGGCCCGCTCTGGTGCCCAAAACAACTCTGCAGTATCAGTAAGGACAGAATTCATCAGATGTTTGGCCTCTAGGGAACCAAGTAAACCGCAGTCATTGAAAAGAAGTGTAGGTTTACAATGGAGTGCCTGTAAAGTGTGACTTAAGTGAAGTCTCCTTGAAGTATCTTTCGAAAAGACATTTATACCATAAAAGGTTGGCATATTTCCGACACCTTTTGGTTGTTGTCTCGAGAGTTACGAGTGAGCTGAGAGCGGCGAAAGAACCGAAGCGGAAAACGACCAATACCAACCGTAGTAGGTTATAAGTCATCTAAAAAAAGCGCTAATCGCCTCGTTTATTCTAAATTGTGCTGAGTAATGCTACCTACTGTAGGGTCATTTTATAGGTTCGAAACTCTTCCGTGTAGGAGTTGTTTGGACAAAAGGTTGGAAGTCGACACAACATATGGAAACAAAGAGCCACCAATGATAACAGGAATTTGCATGCGTTGTGGTGCATAATCGTGTTCGTGCTAGAACTGAACCATGACTAAAATTATCAATAACAACACGATTTATTTATCATTATTAAGAATTCAACAGGTTATTAGGCTTATGGAAAGTCCAGATTACGACAGCCATGACTAGGAACAGAACGGCCTATTTTCTAGTTTGTAACTTCACTAATATACTTAGATTTTGCATGACATCTTAAAATGTTATTTATTCTTTCA
>JAHPZR010037254.1:0-13207 GCA_019787425.1 Platygyra sinensis
AGAGCAGCAAGCCTTCATATAGTTGTCAGCTACATTTGAGGCCTTGTGTTACAAGCCGCAGAAACTATTGTTCAAATTCTTTCTTAGAAACTTGAGGAGAGCAAGAATTTTTAACAAAGCAAAATCATATCAACAAGCTTTTCTCGCGCCTGACCTTGCATCGTATGATCACACGCATTTCTGTCACGTGGTAATTTGTACTTGATTATCATAATTTGAAGAGCAAGTTTCCTGCGACCTCTCCACTCGACAAGAAGACGCGAGTGTCAGCAAAAGCTTCTGCGATCTTGTCGCGGTGTTCAGAATGAGATTGCTGTGGATTTAAGATGATATGAGCTAAGAAGGCTATTAAAACGTGATTTCCAGATCGCTGGTTTTCAACAATGAAAATGCGAGTGTGTTCGCTCCTGCAAATGACTCTCTGAGCTGAGTGCTGGCCAATCAGACAGCTGCAATTAGCGACCTCTCGATTCGCGGGGGACTAATCAATACATAGCCTCAAGGCCTCGAAACTCTTTCAACTGACATCTGTTTATAGGAACAGCGACATCTGCTTGGCCTTAATTAATCTTGCTATTTAATTTTCGTGTTTAGAGTTGCCTAAAATCTTTGAATAGACACTGAACACAGTTGCGGAGTTCTCAGGGAGAAGTGTTCGTTTGATAACCAGGAGAACAGCTTGTCTGAGTAACTCGTTTGCTTTGCGAAAAGAGAAAGAAAAGAAACGAGCCAAAGACTTTGCCAGGTAGGTGTTATGTTAATCCGCTCTTTGTTAGCCAATAACTCACAGCAAGTTCTGGTTATTGTGCTATATATGTTCGAAAAGCACAGAAGTAATTAAAATCAATGTGAGTATGCCTTAAACACCCGCATTTTAAATGACAGTGCAGTCTGTAAGTCTTTGTGGCACGAAAATAAAACAGCAAGACGACAAAAAATAATTGTCTACCGGAGCATGACACGAAGAAGGAGGTAAAACATTGTTTTATTTCTCTTAAATCAGTATTAACGAAAACTTCTCTACTGCAGAGTGTACCGCGAAACTTTATGAATTGATTCAGCGAAGAACTGATCGAACAAAAAACAAGTGAAACGCCAAACAGCGCGCCAGCTTCACCAAACTTTAAGGTGTACTGGAGTGGAAACTAAAACTCATTCGAACTTTATGAAAAATCTGCAAATATTAATTGCTCGTTTGCATTTTCAATACAAGTCTAAACCTCTCTCAAATGAATATTTCCGGAGAGGCAGCCCCTCTGCTTAATCGCCTCTTTACCTTGCTCACAGTACAATTTGCATGGGAGAAACACAGTAGGTTTCGACGAGATTAAACAGTTAACCATTAAAGCGATTAAGTGACAATTTAGAGTGCTAATAAATTAGCAGCTTGCCAATGAGGAGTTAACGCTCAGTTGAGCTTATTGTTGACGTGTGAGGCACCAATAATAAAACAAACAAATTCGTAGACACAGCGGCCAGTTAAAAGAACAGCGAACAATTTATCGTCATCTGAGCGAGTCCGTCTGTCGATTTCAAAAAGCGATTTCAACGAGGTCGTTTACCATATAGGGATCCCTTGAACGACTGCTCCACCTGGCTGGACTGTTCTCACGGTTTGTTTTGGACTGAGTCGGACGAACTTTACGGCCGTGAACTACTGTAACAGCGTCATCGAAAGAGGCCGAGATTCCAAACGTATGTATCAGTGATCCCTACTAACATAACTACTCAGCCTTCAAGTTCAATCATTCATTATGTATTGGCCACGAGAGTATTGCTCTGTGTATGTTCCGGCGCTTGATTGTACAGTCATCTAACGATATACGTACCGGTCAATAACCAAGTTATTTCATTGTCAACAATTGAAGTTATTTCATTGTCTTCCACAAAAGGCGGATAACACTTCAGCTATACAAAATCAATTCAAATTTTCGCTGTCCTTAATACGCAATTTCGTTCACAAAACGAAAAGAGCAAATCAAATATAGAATGCTTCAAACGCCAAGATCAGCATTAGAAACTAGGCTCATTCAGACAGCGACCCACTTATAGTAACTCTTTATTATTAACATCGGTGGATACAGCATCTGAAGTTACTTGGTAAAACACAGTTGATAAAGTGGTGCAAGGATTTACTAACCTGTTTTTACTAATCTTCATACATTTCTCTAAATTGGTTTTCGTTTTCCAATTAAGCACGCTTTATTTACAGAAAGGATTAGGAAAGCTAATGGCTTTATCGCGGCTGCTTAAATAAAACTATCGAAGTTTCAAGGCCCCCAAACGCTTATGCTTAGTTTATGAACAAATAAATTAAGATGGCAACTTATTAACATTTTCTAAGCCTCTTGTTCTGTAACTTTGACTAAGCTGTTATCAGTAGAAACAGCTCTCGAAGCAATTTATTTCATTTGCAAATATAATAGTTATTTCACGATCATCCTTTTCAGAACTACAGAGTATAATAGAAAATCTGGTATCTATTTTGACGTATATAAATTGCGTATTTTATAATTTCGATGGTCAATAGGTGAGAACATCAGGTTTATATGTACATTATTGACTCGCAAGATCCGTCGGCGACGGTCCATAAGCTTGATAACCTCTTTAAATATCACCTTCTTAACGGCACTATACAGCATTTACTTCACGAACAAAGCGTTTTGATGATTCTTAGCTTTTAGCAGTGCACATTGCAAGATAGCCTAGACATTACTATTTCCAACAGCATGGTTATCAGATTTTTTAAAAAATGTATCCATGCATTTCTTCATGAAATCGTAACAGGAACACAAAGTGCAGTTAGATGACGAACTTAAACATCCTTAGTAGCCTCACTATACTCCCTTCATCTTCACAACAGAGAAATGAAAAACAAATCAGTACTATATCAGAGGAAAGTCTCAAACAGCCGTAGTAAGGGCCGCTTAAGCCAATATCTACATATAACATAGTTATCCTAATTAAATTTTCGTCGTTGCTTTTTAATTACGAAGCAATCCATCAAAGTGGCAACATGTTTATTAAAATGTAATATTTAAACTCCCTTTTTAGTTAATACAGTCAATAGTACAATACAATCACGATTTACAGCATTGCACCAAAAAAAGCATTCATGAATGATTGAAAACTCCCTTAAAGATAGCGCGATTTCCCATGGAAAATCAACTTAAACGTGTCGTTTTTATAAACAAGCGAAATTATTCTGCGTTTTAAATATTCACTCTATTTAGAAAAAGAAACCCTCCTGAGTTTTCTGTTACACGTCTTGATGGCTTTAATAGCCTTTAGTGTACATGGCGAATTTCAGAGCTTTTTGGATTAAGTCTGCTTATATTATGAAGTTTCCTAAGCATGCAGTTCAAGGGAACATTATGAACTGTTTATTCTAAGTTGCAGAATACGTTATAAATATTTTATAGTTGAGCTATATAGAGAGGGATTTTGAATGTAGTTTACAATTTCAAGGTGTATGCATCTGTTGTAGCAAAAGAGACTGATGCCAAATGTTCTGTTCTCTTCCCGATGATCAAAAGATTAGTCGAAACCTTCGCGTTCAAAGTCGACTGAAATACTTCCTGCGTTGTTGAATGAATCAAATGATAAATTCGTATTATTGTCTTTATCTATGCGCGGTATAATCATGCAAGCTTGCTTTCGTCAAAAAAGACTCTCGCATGTACAGAAAGCGCCCACTAAGAGAGACATAACCAATGTTATCGGTATTAGAAGTTGAACTTTGCTAATCAGAGGCCCGCTCTGGTGCCCAAAACGACTCTGCAGTATCAGTAAGGACAGAATTCATCAGATGGTTTGGCCTCTAGGGAACCAAGTAAACCGCAGTCATTGAAAAGAAGTGTAGGTTTACAATGGAGTGCCTGTAAAGTGTGACTTAAGTGAAGTCTCCTTGAAGTATCTTTCGGAAAAGACATTTATACCATAAAAGGTTGGCATATTTCCGACACCTTTTGGTTGTTGTCTCGAGAGTTACGAGTGAGCTGAGAGCGGCGAAAGAACCGAAGCGGAAAACGACCAATACCAACCGTAGTAGGTTATAAGTCATCTAAAAAAAGCGCTAATCGCCTCGTTTATTCTAAATTGTGCTGAGTAATGCTCCCTACTGTAGGGTCATTTTATAGGTTCGAAACTCTTCCGTGTAGGAGTTGTTTGGACAAAAGGTTGGAAGTCGACACAACATATGGAAACAAAGAGCCACCAATGATAACAGGAATTTGCATGCGTTGTGGTGCATAATCGTGTTCGTGCTAGAACTGAACCATGACTAAAATTATCAATAACAACACGATTTATTTTATCATTATTAAGAATTCAACAGGTTATTAGGCTTATGGAAAGTCCAGATTACGACAACCATGACTAGGAACAGAACGGCCTATTTTCTAGTTTGTAACTTCACTAATATACTTAGATTTTGCATGACATCTTAAAATGTTATTTATTCTTTCAAGTCAATCGAGTGCTCAGGCAGTTTAAGTCAGGGTTGTTTTTTTAGCTTTAAGCTTACATATTGTCGATTGAGGTGTAGTTTTTTGGGCAGGCATAGTAAAATTCACTTAACGAAAAGTTCACTTTCGCTTAAAATTCACTCGGTAAGGGTCATGTTAAGTTATGTACTTGGTTGGAAATGATATAAAAAGTGTAATCACCATTTTTTTTTTTATAAAACTAGTTGTCTTTATTCTGTTAGAAAACTACAGTACTTAATGCATGGCCAACATGCAGGTTGATACATGCAGCATTCTGAACAGAAACTTAACGATCACTTCAACACAGTTGGTAGCGCTATATATAAATTAGGACGAAAAATGATATTTTAACGAACATTCCTATCATATCTTAAAATTTAAAAATAGCCCAAAAACATTTTGTTTCTTTCTTTTTCCGAGTTGAACCGGAAAGAATTTCAAACAGCGTTGACTCCTCTCCAATACAAAGCACAGTATTGACATCTATTACTGAATTGATATAATTTTTAAAGGAATAACTGGTAGGATTGCTAGTTAAAATGCACCGACTTTAACCTTTAACTGAACTTCACTTAAAAAAGAACTTTCAACCTTGGACGAGAATTATCACGGACATTGAGGTGCTTTTTTGGTCCAAACTGTGCTAAAATCATGAATAGAACCTTAGCTCTGACAAGAAATACACAGAGAACACCAAAATGTAGAGGTTACGTGAATTGATCACTGGAAAGCAAGGTATAATTATTTACTAGTTGCTGGAAATGTTTCCAAGACACGGGAGCGCAATACCGTCGAATAGGCTGCCAGACTTCTCCAATTAGAAATCAAAGTTATAAATATGCCTAACCCATGATAACACTGCCTCCATACTGTCTGGCATAGAACCCTTACCTAACCCATGATAACAATTCTTCGATATGTTCTGCATTGGTTTAGTTATCAAAACAAAACCAGTTCGTTACTTTAAGGTCTCCGTTAATGTGTCTATTTCTTCGGAAGTCATACTCATGATGCTGCCACTTCAGTACAACACCTGTGATTGCACCACACAAGTCACGATATACCGGCAGACAGTGCTAAATCTTTTTGTGATGTACAAAATTACCTTTTGAAACCAGGGAGAACTTCAAATCAAAGTTTACTGATGTTGGAAAACAACTAATAGGTTTAACCTCCAAAAACAAGGCAAGTAGTTGGAGAGAGATTGCACGGGGTCACGAACCGACGTCGAACGAAGAACTTTGACGCTAAATGTTATATATAAGCCATTCCGTGACATGTAGTTAAGTTGTTACACCCTAGGGGCGAAATATAATTAAATGATAACACAAATTGAATATACAGCTCGTGATCACTAGTACATATGACTATCAAAAGTCTTATCTTTTTGCATAATTTTCCATCCTTGTATAATCGAGCTATTCGCCCAAGCCCAAGATCATTAACAACAATCGAGTCTTCCTGACCCTTCACCCTGAATTATAAAATCTGGTCAATAATTGATTTATAAATACCTTTTTGACTTAATCCCATAACAATGCATAGCTTTGCACTGGTGCAAGCTACATGGTCGTACAAGTTCATTTAGATCATTCTTGGTATTTTCAAATGCTCAAAGAGCAGAAAAAAAATTTTTGGGGAACTTTTAGATTCAAGTTTCAATAAAGAGCACTGAGACAATTTTGTGCAATTTCATCATAGAAACCTAACATTTTTGTGAAAAAGAATTCTGTAATTCAGGCAATAGCCACGCTTTCAATTCCACAGTGCTTATATACATAGTAATATCTTTCATTCACGTTCTGCATCAGCGCACCTTTATATTTGAGCTCTGTTGTCGTGTGATATCGATGATGCAAATCCGTTACGCACAAGAAAAACACCAACACTGAAACCTGTTGCCTCGGAGAATCAGTGCGTTAGTAGTGTTAGTGTTTTCAGTCATTAGAGGAGAAGAGGAAGTACGAAGAATCTGCAGAAATTTTCCTAAAGTCCAAAATTTAGACAAGAATTTTCGAAACTGATAGTCGGAATCTTTTCATCAAAAACAACCCTTCAAACTCATTTACCGTGACCAAAACTGTCGAGTTTCCTTTACGAGAGATGATTCAGCGATTTCAACCGCCCACATTTGAGTGTATTAACTTTCTTGAAGGATTGTTTTGAAGCTTGAATGAGCTATTATTTTGTCATGTCGAGAGAAAACCGCCAAGAGGACGCACTTACAATGAAGTCCAGCAAAACATCTTAATGAAAGCGCGGGGTATTCTTAAGCATGACTGATGAACATCACAACGACTTCGCTCGAATTGCACGTCAAGAAAGCTGTTTATTCCATTGATACGCCTACTTTCAGAAAAACAACTCTGACTTAAACTGCCTGAGCACTCGATTGACTTGAAAGAATAAATAACATTTTAAGATGTCATGCAAAATCTAAGTATATTAGTGAAGTTACAAACTAGAAAATAGGCCGTTCTGTTCCTAGTCATGGCTGTCGTAATCTGGACTTTCCATAAGCCTAATAACCTGTTGAATTCTTAATAATGATAAATAAATCGTGTTGTTATTGATAATTTTAGTCATGGTTCAGTTCTAGCACGAACACGATTATGCACCACAACGCATGCAAATTCCTGTTATCATTGGTGGCTCTTTGTTTCCATATGTTGTGTCGACTTCCAACCTTTTGTCCAAACAACTCCTACACGGAAGAGTTTCGAACCTATAAAATGACCCTACAGTAGGTAGCATTACTCAGCACAATTTAGAATAAACGAGGCGATTAGCGCTTTTTTTAGATGACTTATAACCTACTACGGTTGGTATTGGTCGTTTTCCGCTTCGGTTCTTTCGCCGCTCTCAGCTCACTCGTAACTCTCGAGACAACAACCAAAGGTGTCGGAAATATGCCAACCTTTTATGGTATAAATGTCTTTTCGAAAGATACTTCAAGGAGACTTCACTTAAGTCACACTTTACAGGCACTCCATTGTAAACCTACACTTCTTTTCAATGACTGCGGTTTACTTGGTTCCCTAGAGGCCAAACATCTGATGAATTCTGTCCTTACTGATACTGCAGAGTTGTTTTGGGCACCAGAGCGGGCCTCTGATTAGCAAAGTTCAACTTCTAATACCGATAACATTGGTTATGTCTCTCTTAGTGGGCGCTTTCTGTACATGCGAGAGTCTTTTTTGACGAAAGCAAGCTTGCATGATATACCGCGCATAGATAAAGACAATAATACGAATTTATCATTTGATTCATTCAACAACGCAGGAAGTGTTTCAGTCGACTTTGAACGCGAAGGTTTCGACTAATCTTTTGATCATCGGGAAGAGAACAGAACATTTGGCATCAGTCTCTTTTGCTACAACAGATGCATACACCTTGAAATTGTAAACTACATTCAAAATCTCTCTATATATAGCTCAACTATAAAATATTTATAACGTATTCTGCAACTTAGAATAAACAGTTCATAATGTTCCCTTGAACTGCATGCTTAGGAAACTTCATAATATTAGCAGACTTAATCCAAAAAGCTCTGAAATTCGCCATGTACATTAAAGGCTATTGAAGCCATCAAGACGTGTAACAGAAAACTCAGGAGGGTTTCTTTTTCTAAATAGAGTGAATATTTAAACGCAGAATAATTTCGCTTGTTTATAAAAACGACACGTTTAAGTTGATTTTCCATGGGAAATCGCGCCATCTTTAAGGGAGTTTTCAGTCATTCATGAATGCTTTTTTTGGTGCAATGCTGTAAATCGTGATTGTATTGTACTATTGACTGTATTAACTAAAAAGGGAGTTTAAATATTACATTTTAATAAACATGTTGCCACTTTGATGGATTGCTTCGTAATTAAAAAGCAACGACGAAAATTTAATTAGGATAACTATGTTATATGTAGATATTGGCTTAAGCGGCCCTTACTACGGCTGTTTGAGACTTTCCTCTGATATAGTACTGATTTGTTTTTCATTTCTCTGTTGTGAAGATGAAGGGAGTATGGTGAGGCTACTAAGGATGTTTAAGTTCGTCATCTAACTGTACTTTGTGTTCCTGTTACGATTTCATGAAGAACTGCATGGATACATTTTTTAAAAAATCTGATAACCATGCTGTTGGAAATAGTAATGTCTAGGCTATCTTGCAATGTGCACTGCTAAAAGCTAAGAATCATCAAAACGCTTTGTTCGTGAAGTAAATGCTGTATAGTGCCGTTTAAGAAGGCGATATTTAAAGAGGTTATCAACTTATGGACCGTCGCCGACGGATCTTGCGAGTCAATAATGTACATATAAACCTGATGTTCTCACCTATTGACTATCGAAATTATAAAATACGCAATTTATATACGTCAAAATAGATACCAGATTTTCTATTATACTCTGTAGTTCTGAAAAGGATGATCGTGAAATAACTATTATATTTGCAAATGAAATAAATTGCTTCGAGAGCTGTTTCTACTGATAACAGCTTAGTCAAAGTTACAGAACAAGAGGCTTAGAAATGTTAATAAGTTGCCATCTTAATTTATTTGTTCATAAACTAAGCATAAGCGTTAGGGGGCCTTGAAACTTCGATAGTTTTATTTAAGCAGCCGCGATAAAGCCATTAGCTTTCCTAATCCTTTCTGTAAATAAAGCGTGCTTAATTGGAAAACGAAAACCAATTTAGAGAAATGTATGAAGATTAGTAAAAACAGGTTAGTAAATCCTTGCACCACTTTATCAACTGTGTTTTACCAAGTAACTTCAAATGCTGTATCCACCGATGTTAATAATAAAGAGTTACTATAAGTGGGTCGCTGTCTGAATGAGCCTAGTTTCTAATGCTGATCTTGGCGTTTGAAGCATTCTATATTTGATTTGCTCTTTTCGTTTTGTGAACGAAATTGCGTATTAAGGACAGCGAAAATTTGAATTGATTTTGTATAGCTGAAGTGTTATCCGCCTTTTGTGGAAGACAATGAAATAACTTCAATTGTTGACAATGAAATAACTTGGTTATTGACCGGTACGTATATCGTTAGATGACTGTACAATCAAGCGCCGGAACATACACAGAGCAATACTCTCGTGGTCAATACATAATGAATGATTGAACTTGAAGGCTGAGTAGTTATGTTAGTAGGGATCACTGATACATACGTTTGGAATCTCGGCCTCTTTCGATGACGCTGTTACAGTAGTTCACGGTCGTAAAGTTCGTCCGACTCAGTCCAAAACAAACCGTGAGAACAGTCCAGCCAGGTGGAGCAGTCGTTCAAGGGATCCCTATATGGTAAACGACCTCGTTGAAATCGCTTTTTGAAATCGACAGACGGACTCGCTCAGATGACGATAAATTGTTCGCTGTTCTTTTAACTCGCCGCTGTGTCTACGAATTTGTTTGTTTTATTATTGGTGCCTCACACGTCAACAATAAGCTCAACTGAGCGTTAACTCCTCATTGGCAAGCTGCTAATTTATTAGCACTCTAAATTGTCACTTAATCGCTTTAATGGTTAACTGTTTTAATCTCGTCGAAACCTACTGTGTTTCTCCCATGCAAATTGTACTGTGAGCAAGGTAAAGAGGCGATTAAGCAGAGGGGCTGCCTCTCCGGAAATATTCATTTGAGAGAGGTTTAGACTTGTATTGAAAATGCAAACGAGCAATTAATATTTGCAGATTTTTCATAAAGTTCGAATGAGTTTTAGTTCCACTCCAGTACACCTTAAAGTTTGGTGAAGCTGGCGCGCTGTTTGGCGTTTCACTTGTTTTTGTTTCGATCAGTTCTTCGCTGAATCAATTCATAAAGTTTCGCGGTACACTCTGCAGTAGAGAAGTTTTCGTTAATACTGATTTAAGAGAAATAAAACAATGTTTACCTCCTTCTTCGTGTCATGCTCCGGTAGACAATTATTTGCACCGAAGTTTTTTTGTCGTCTTGCTGTTTTATTTTCGTGCCACAAAGACTTACAGACTGCACGGTCATTTAAAATGCGGGTGTTTAAAGCATACTCACATTGATTTTAATTACTTCTGTGCTTTTCGAACATATATAGCACAATAACCAGAACTTGCTGTGAGTTATTGGCTAACAAAGAACGGATTAACATAACAACCTACCTGGCAAAGTCTTTGGCTCGTTTCTTTTCTTTCTCTTTTCGCAAAGCAAACGAGTTACTCAGACAAGCTGTTCTCCTGGTTATCAAACGAACACTTCTCCCTGAGAACTCCACAACTGTGTTCAGTGTCTAATCAAAGATTTTAGGCAACTCTAAACCCGAAAATTAAATAGCAAGATTAATTAAGGCCAAGCAGATGTCGCTGTTCCTATAAACAGATGTCAGTTGAAAGAGTTTCAAGGCCTTGAGGCTATGTATTGATTAGTCCCCCGCGAATCGAGAGGTCGCTAATTGCAGCTGTCTGATTGGCCAGCACTCAGCTCAGCGGAGAGTCATTTGCAGGAGCGAACACACTCGCATTTTCATTGTTGAAAACCAGCGATCTGGAAATCACGTTTTAATAGCCTTCTTAGCTCATATCATCTTAAATCCACAGCAATCTCATTCTGAACACCGCGACAAGATCGCAGAAGCTTTTGCTGACACTCGCGTCTTCTTGTCGAGTGGAGAGGTCGCAGGAAACTTGCTCTTCAAATTATGATAATCAAGTACAAATTACCACGTGACAGAAATGCGTGTGATCATACGATGCCAAGGTCAGGCGCGAGTAAAGCTTGTTGATATGATTTTGCTTTGTTAAAAATTCTTGCTCTCCTCAAGTTTCTAAGAAAGAATTTGAACAATATTTTCTGCGGCTTGTAACACAAGGCCTCAAATGTAGCTGACAACTTATATGAAGGCTTGCTGACTCTAATGGGATAATACAAATCATTTTCCTCAGTTCACAATTTAAATACAAGACACTTGAGCATTTCTGAGCTGTGGACGAATCATGGCTTTGCACTCACAAAAGGTCTTTGCCATTTAATTTACTTATTGCGCGTGTTGTATTGAAGAAGAGTTTACAATAAATCAGCATGCCCTCTATTCAATTCACTCAAGCGAACTTACTTGTTTCAATTAATTTGAATTTTGGTTTGTGAGACAAACGCCTAATTGGTATTTACTTTCTGCACAATAAAGGATGGCAACTGTGTTCCTTAAGGGGTACCCCTCCTTTACTTCTACCGTAGTAAATAAAAGAAGTGCCTAAGAGACGTAAAAATTACAGACACCTTGAGAGCTTTAACCCACACGTTCAATAATTTGCTGGTTCGACTGAAAATAAACTATACAGACGTAAGAGTATCATGCATGTGTTTTTCACCTTTACACTGTTAAAACTACTTTCCTGAAGTTAAAGGTAAAATAATTTGGCGACAGTTCTCGAGATCAGTAATGCAATACTTAATTAGTTGAAGCTTCAATGATCACGAAATTACACCAATAATTTTCCATGGATTCGTCAAAGCCCTAACATTACTTTTCATTGGGAAAGAAACTTTAGCTGCTGGGTATGAAGTGATAATTTGTGTCTCGGGATTTTGTTTAACAGTGCTGGTATAACCATAGTATTCTAGCACTCCTATTCAGAGGATATAACACCTTCGGCCCGATGCCAGAATGCAAATTCTCCTTACCTACAGGTGTCCACATATTTCTTCTTCTCCTAGTTGGGAGAATATGATGGTATATTTAGGCAATTTTCCTTAAGTGATCAATGTTTTTCAGACCCATGATATGTTTTCCTAATTCATTGTTTATATCTTTGGGCGACGAGATAGATGCCAGTTGCAATAGCCGCCTTTGGTATTATTTAAAGGAGAGCTGTGATTTAAGGCATGTAGATTAGTATCTTATATTGACCATGCGCAGTGCGACATATCCTAATCGCATACTTCATATTGGACTTCACTAAAGGGGTCGCAGGCATTTGACATGAAATCATGATAGATATGATATGTGTACAGGTCACTGGCATTGCGTGAGATGAGCGATGATTGACAAACCCTTACTGAGGAGGGGTGGGTGGCCTTCTCGTCTATTTTTAGATTTTCACTCACCCCTACCCCAAAAAAACCCGCTGTCTATAAATGTTGGAAAGGCATTGCCGCTTAATTCGTGACGTGCAAATGAACAAAGTTCCCTTCGCATGGTGGAAAACAGTGTAACCGAGACGACAGTTTTTACTGATGCGATAAGAAACTTGAAAAAGAGAAAAAAGTTGTAGTCAAGACTGGAAACACTGACATTTATAAGGACCAACTAAATTAAACGATAGCTACCATGACACTGGAGCGAGTAGACATAATTTTAAAATTGAGCATGATTTACCAGCGTCCCAATCCTTTCCGTAACTAGCTGGAAGATCGTGCTGGAGGACAAGGAAAAGGTCGAAAAGGGAACGTGTTTGTTTGACTGTGCATGATGATAAAGACAAATTCAGTTAATTTTAAGACATGGATAACAAAGGCCGTACGATAAATATGTCAAACGACGCAAACGATCCTTTCACCCCGCCCTCCGACCCCTAAATGTTTTCAGTTTCCTTGCTCCAAATACTTCTTCTTATCTCCCCCTCATGCCATTAATCAACGATCACTTCTTACCCCTCGCGGATCGCACCCATCCTTTGTGGCTAAATACTTTGAAACGTCAAGAGCGAAAACAGGCCGTTATTTTTTCATACCTTCTCACCTCTGCGTTTGTGTTCAT
>JAHPZR010037255.1:0-25000 GCA_019787425.1 Platygyra sinensis
GTCCAATTTTCAGCTACCCGTAGGGGTGGGTCATCCTGTTTTTTTTATGGGAATTGGCACACATTTGACACAATCGACAACAACGGTATTCCTTTCACAGTTCAACCATATTTAGGCGTGTTTTGCGCATTTTTTATATCAAAAGGCCACCAAAAGTCCTTCATGGATCTTCATGCATGCCCTTCCAATGTCGGAATCTATACAAACCCACCTTTTCCATGCTTGCATGTATCGGCAAAAACTTCTAGTGAAGTAGTTCGTTCGTTCATTTATTGGAATTTCCTCGTTGTAAACGGAAATGACACTACTCGATCCCAGTCCTCTCGATGACACTAGTCTCTCAAAATGAAAAAAAAACTTTGAAACGTGACTTTTGACGGTATGCAGCGCTGAAGATTCCGAATGTTTAAAAATTCAAAACAAATTCAGCAAGTCTGCCAGAAGACCACTACGCAGCCAATATCAAAATAATAGATTTATCAGTTACCGCATGTTTTCCGTAAAGATAAACCAAATCTAAAAAACACGTGTTGATGTTAAATGGTGGCGGTGACCTGAAGCATGTGCACTGATAGAAAGACCGCAACTGTGTCTTTTGGAAGGACTACTATGGCAACGTTTCCTTCAAGAACACACCCTTGTATAAGACTTATGCATTCCTTATCTTTCGGATTTCTAAATTATTCTAAAAATATTAAGCTTTTTCCGTACCAAAACAACACTGAAAAAGACTGATATTTTTAGCTTCATAATCCACTGTAAATATTTATAATATGGCTACACACACGTAAGAGATTACTCATTCCAATGCCATTCCTGATACTTCCAGTGCGAGGGGAAATGACCTAACGCTTTCCTTTCTTTTTGTTCTCGTTCAATACCCCTTTTCATAGATAATAGCATCTTTGTCTCTATAACGTTTACACTATAAGATTCAATTAAAACAGCAAATATTTGACTTTCATTCTGTTAATATATTTTAAAACCGATACTACTAAATTGCGAATTTTGACATGAATGGGTGGGAAAATTGAAGAAACCACAGTACTTTTGGTGTACGAGGAAAGTTGTGCTTGCGAAATAATTTTTAATCCTACTTCCGATTCCAGTAAAGTCTCGAACACCCTATGCTCACGACGCTTTTAAAACTAACTTTCGTCTACAACTACGTGATTTACACATTGTACCCAGGCCGTATTGAAAGGATAAATCGGTAAAACATGACAAACATACTATCAGAAGCCATGCTGTGAAGAACGGAAATATTCCAAAGATACTACAGTAGGAAAACAATTTGGTCACGGAATGTTCATTACGAAAAAAATCACATTACAATTCAGTACTCAGTATGAATCAAATTTAACCATTGAACGTTTCGGGTGTATTTAAGCCCTAGGAACACTCTGTTTGCCGTTAACATTTCTGATGTTGAACCAAGCAATCTGCTTTGCTTCTGAATCCAAAAGTTAGTTTTGAAAAAAATTCGTGACTCGATCGCTTAAATGATGTTTCTACGTGATGTGAGATTCGTAAATCTCTTTCTTGTGCGATCTCTTATTATGATTTTATTACAAGCTGAACCCACGTTTATACATGTATTAATTAAAAGAGGAAACAAATTCGCGCAAGACTCGGCTTGCGCTTCATACGAAAGAGTTAAACCAATTGCGAGTTAAATTTGCTCGACACGCGAAGAATAATTCTTATAAAAAAAACACGATATAAAGCCACTTGATGGAGTGCACCTGTCCATCATGCGTGACGAGAGAGTGATGTCACAGAGGCGACGGAAACGATTGACGCACGTAAAATGAGATAAAAAAAAAGACTTTCGGTAGTTTTGACAAGATCTTACAAGATTAAGAATTTTGAGATCTGTTGTTTTCAGTTTCGATCAAATCATCGCTCGCACGAGAACAAACAGTGGAGTAATAGCTATGTCGGCTTGACGTTAAGCTGTGACACCTACTTTTAAAAGATCTTAGACGGCCTGACCACAATACCTGAATTTTCGGTAAGTTGTTTTCTTACTTTAGTTTCATTTAGCCTGCCGTGCTGCTATTATATCGCCATAATTCGAAACAAAAACGCTTCAGGCTGAATAAGAGTTAAATTGTTGCCTCTAACAGCTCCATGGCATTTGGAACTAAATGGCCATAAATTATTTTAAACATTGTTTATACATAATTGAATTGACATTTTAAGCTTAGTCCTTTTTGTCAAATTCTGAGCAGCTTAGTTTACTTTGCAAGCACTATTCACAAGTGAAAATAAACACCAATGTCAATAAGGCATAATTTTCCCCCAGCAGAAATCTATTTTTCATTATAACTTTTCCTGACATAGAGTAACTCATATACGATCAGTGATATTCGAATCTAATTTTATCAATATTCCTCTACTCTTAATTTAAACCTCCACTTTAAAAGAGAGGTTTCAAATTGATTTGCGTTTTTTTTTTCGTTGCGGTTATAACCAACATACCACACACAGTTTTAGCGGAGAAGGAAATTTCTACTTTAATTGACTGCAGTATTTACCTCTTGCTGTCGGTACGCGGTACGTTTTACATGTAAACCGAAAATAACGACAAAGACTGTTCACGAGCGCTTAAAAGTTCTTCAGCATATTTTTTTCTTTATTTCATTTTCTATGATGTACATTTTAATCCAGAATAGCATAGTCTATATGGCTTTTATCGTCATATTACAAATGACAATAACGTTTTCTAGGGCATTTAGTGCAATTCAAGTGTTTAACAGATGTTTGATATCCTACATTTAGTGAATCGATTTCTATAGAGATGACTCCACGACACTCTTACGATCGCGTGACAAAACGTGACTCTGATGTAATCAATTTACTCCTTAGCACGCAAAGTTTTTTCGTTGTCATCTCACCCAATTATTAAAAAGATAGTTGCTTTTGCAAATGAACACAAACGCAGAGGTGAGAAGGTATGAAAAAATAACGGCCTGTTTTCGCTCTTGACGTTTCAAAGTATTTAGCCACAAAGGATGGGTGCGATCCGCGAGGGGTAAGAAGTGATCGTTGATTAATGGCATGAGGGGGAGATAAGAAGAAGTATTTGGAGCAAGGAAACTGAAAACATTTAGGGGTCGGAGGGCGGGGTGAAAGGATCGTTTGCGTCGTTTGACATATTTATCGTACGGCCTTTGTTATCCATGTCTTAAAATTAACTGAATTTGTCTTTATCATCATGCACAGTCAAACAAACACGTTCCCTTTTCGACCTTTTCCTTGTCCTCCAGCACGATCTTCCAGCTAGTTACGGAAAGGATTGGGACGCTGGTAAATCATGCTCAATTTTAAAATTATGTCTACTCGCTCCAGTGTCATGGTAGCTATCGTTTAATTTAGTTGGTCCTTATAAATGTCAGTGTTTCCAGTCTTGACTACAACTTTTTTCTCTTTTTCAAGTTTCTTATCGCATCAGTAAAAACTGTCGTCTCGGTTACACTGTTTTCCACCATGCGAAGGGAACTTTGTTCATTTGCACGTCACGAATTAAGCGGCAATGCCTTTCCAACATTTATAGACAGCGGGTTTTTTTGGGGTAGGGGTGAGTGAAAATCTAAAAATAGACGAGAAGGCCACCCACCCCTCCTCAGTAAGGGTTTGTCAATCATCGCTCATCTCACGCAATGCCAGTGACCTGTACACATATCATATCTATCATGATTTCATGTCAAATGCCTGCGACCCCTTTAGTGAAGTCCAATATGAAGTATGCGATTAGGATATGTCGCACTGCGCATGGTCAATATAAGATACTAATCTACATGCCTTAAATCACAGCTCTCCTTTAAATAATACCAAAGGCGGCTATTGCAACTGGCATCTATCTCGTCGCCCAAAGATATAAACAATGAATTAGGAAAACATATCATGGGTCTGAAAAACATTGATCACTTAAGGAAAATTGCCTAAATATACCATCATATTCTCCCAACTAGGAGAAGAAGAAATATGTGGACACCTGTAGGTAAGGAGAATTTGCATTCTGGCATCGGGCCGAAGGTGTTATATCCTCTGAATAGGAGTGCTAGAATACTATGGTTATACCAGCACTGTTAAACAAAATCCCGAGACACAAATTATCACTTCATACCCAGCAGCTAAAGTTTCTTTCCCAATGAAAAGTAATGTTAGGGCTTTGACGAATCCATGGAAAATTATTGGTGTAATTTCGTGATCATTGAAGCTTCAACTAATTAAGTATTGCATTACTGATCTCGAGAACTGTCGCCAAATTATTTTACCTTTAACTTCAGGAAAGTAGTTTTAACAGTGTAAAGGTGAAAAACACATGCATGATACTCTTACGTCTGTATAGTTTATTTTCAGTCGAACCAGCAAATTATTGAACGTGTGGGTTAAAGCTCTCAAGGTGTCTGTAATTTTTACGTCTCTTAGGCACTTCTTTTATTTACTACGGTAGAAGTAAAGGAGGGGTACCCCTTAAGGAACACAGTTGCCATCCTTTATTGTGCAGAAAGTAAATACCAATTAGGCGTTTGTCTCACAAACCAAAATTCAAATTAATTGAAACAAGTAAGTTCGCTTGAGTGAATTGAATAGAGGGCATGCTGATTTATTGTAAACTCTTCTTCAATACAACACGCGCAATAAGTAAATTAAATGGCAAAGACCTTTTGTGAGTGCAAAGCCATGATTCGTCCACAGCTCAGAAATGCTCAAGTGTCTTGTATTTAAATTGTGAACTGAGGAAAATGATTTGTATTATCCCATTAGAGTCAGCAAGCCTTCATATAAGTTGTCAGCTACATTTGAGGCCTTGTGTTACAAGCCGCAGAAAATATTGTTCAAATTCTTTCTTAGAAACTTGAGGAGAGCAAGAATTTTTAACAAAGCAAAATCATATCAACAAGCTTTACTCGCGCCTGACCTTGGCATCGTATGATCACACGCATTTCTGTCACGTGGTAATTTGTACTTGATTATCATAATTTGAAGAGCAAGTTTCCTGCGACCTCTCCACTCGACAAGAAGACGCGAGTGTCAGCAAAAGCTTCTGCGATCTTGTCGCGGTGTTCAGAATGAGATTGCTGTGGATTTAAGATGATATGAGCTAAGAAGGCTATTAAAACGTGATTTCCAGATCGCTGGTTTTCAACAATGAAAATGCGAGTGTGTTCGCTCCTGCAAATGACTCTCCGCTGAGCTGAGTGCTGGCCAATCAGACAGCTGCAATTAGCGACCTCTCGATTCGCGGGGGACTAATCAATACATAGCCTCAAGGCCTTGAAACTCTTTCAACTGACATCTGTTTATAGGAACAGCGACATCTGCTTGGCCTTAATTAATCTTGCTATTTAATTTTCGGGTTTAGAGTTGCCTAAAATCTTTGATTAGACACTGAACACAGTTGTGGAGTTCTCAGGGAGAAGTGTTCGTTTGATAACCAGGAGAACAGCTTGTCTGAGTAACTCGTTTGCTTTGCGAAAAGAGAAAGAAAAGAAACGAGCCAAAGACTTTGCCAGGTAGGTTGTTATGTTAATCCGTTCTTTGTTAGCCAATAACTCACAGCAAGTTCTGGTTATTGTGCTATATATGTTCGAAAAGCACAGAAGTAATTAAAATCAATGTGAGTATGCTTTAAACACCCGCATTTTAAATGACCGTGCAGTCTGTAAGTCTTTGTGGCACGAAAATAAAACAGCAAGACGACAAAAAAACTTCGGTGCAAATAATTGTCTACCGGAGCATGACACGAAGAAGGAGGTAAACATTGTTTTATTTCTCTTAAATCAGTATTAACGAAAACTTCTCTACTGCAGAGTGTACCGCGAAACTTTATGAATTGATTCAGCGAAGAACTGATCGAAACAAAAACAAGTGAAACGCCAAACAGCGCGCCAGCTTCACCAAACTTTAAGGTGTACTGGAGTGGAACTAAAACTCATTCGAACTTTATGAAAAATCTGCAAATATTAATTGCTCGTTTGCATTTTCAATACAAGTCTAAACCTCTCTCAAATGAATATTTCCGGAGAGGCAGCCCCTCTGCTTAATCGCCTCTTTACCTTGCTCACAGTACAATTTGCATGGGAGAAACACAGTAGGTTTCGACGAGATTAAAACAGTTAACCATTAAAGCGATTAAGTGACAATTTAGAGTGCTAATAAATTAGCAGCTTGCCAATGAGGAGTTAACGCTCAGTTGAGCTTATTGTTGACGTGTGAGGCACCAATAATAAAACAAACAAATTCGTAGACACAGCGGCGAGTTAAAAGAACAGCGAACAATTTATCGTCATCTGAGCGAGTCCGTCTGTCGATTTCAAAAAGCGATTTCAACGAGGTCGTTTACCATATAGGGATCCCTTGAACGACTGCTCCACCTGGCTGGACTGTTCTCACGGTTTGTTTTGGACTGAGTCGGACGAACTTTACGACCGTGAACTACTGTAACAGCGTCATCGAAAGAGGCCGAGATTCCAAACGTATGTATCAGTGATCCCTACTAACATAACTACTCAGCCTTCAAGTTCAATCATTCATTATGTATTGACCACGAGAGTATTGCTCTGTGTATGTTCCGGCGCTTGATTGTACAGTCATCTAACGATATACGTACCGGTCAATAACCAAGTTATTTCATTGTCAACAATTGAAGTTATTTCATTGTCTTCCACAAAAGGCGGATAACACTTCAGCTATACAAAATCAATTCAAATTTTCGCTGTCCTTAATACGCAATTTCGTTCACAAAACGAAAAGAGCAAATCAAATATAGAATGCTTCAAACGCCAAGATCAGCATTAGAAACTAGGCTCATTCAGACAGCGACCCACTTATAGTAACTCTTTATTATTAACATCGGTGGATACAGCATTTGAAGTTACTTGGTAAAACACAGTTGATAAAGTGGTGCAAGGATTTACTAACCTGTTTTTACTAATCTTCATACATTTCTCTAAATTGGTTTTCGTTTTCCAATTAAGCACGCTTTATTTACAGAAAGGATTAGGAAAGCTAATGGCTTTATCGCGGCTGCTTAAATAAAACTATCGAAGTTTCAAGGCCCCCTAACGCTTATGCTTAGTTTATGAACAAATAAATTAAGATGGCAACTTATTAACATTTCTAAGCCTCTTGTTCTGTAACTTTGACTAAGCTGTTATCAGTAGAAACAGCTCTCGAAGCAATTTATTTCATTTGCAAATATAATAGTTATTTCACGATCATCCTTTTCAGAACTACAGAGTATAATAGAAAATCTGGTATCTATTTTGACGTATATAAATTGCGTATTTTATAATTTCGATAGTCAATAGGTGAGAACATCAGGTTTATATGTACATTATTGACTCGCAAGATCCGTCGGCGACGGTCCATAAGTTTGATAACCTCTTTAAATATCGCCTTCTTAAACGGCACTATACAGCATTTACTTCACGAACAAAGCGTTTTGATGATTCTTAGCTTTTAGCAGTGCACATTGCAAGATAGCCTAGACATTACTATTTCCAACAGCATGGTTATCAGATTTTTTAAAAAATGTATCCATGCAGTTCTTCATGAAATCGTAACAGGAACACAAAGTACAGTTAGATGACGAACTTAAACATCCTTAGTAGCCTCACCATACTCCCTTCATCTTCACAACAGAGAAATGAAAAACAAATCAGTACTATATCAGAGGAAAGTCTCAAACAGCCGTAGTAAGGGCCGCTTAAGCCAATATCTACATATAACATAGTTATCCTAATTAAATTTTCGTCGTTGCTTTTTAATTACGAAGCAATCCATCAAAGTGGCAACATGTTTATTAAAATGTAATATTTAAACTCCCTTTTTAGTTAATACAGTCAATAGTACAATACAATCACGATTTACAGCATTGCACCAAAAAAAGCATTCATGAATGACTGAAAACTCCCTTAAAGATGGCGCGATTTCCCATGGAAAATCAACTTAAACGTGTCGTTTTTATAAACAAGCGAAATTATTCTGCGTTTAAATATTCACTCTATTTAGAAAAAGAAACCCTCCTGAGTTTTCTGTTACACGTCTTGATGGCTTCAATAGCCTTTAATGTACATGGCGAATTTCAGAGCTTTTTGGATTAAGTCTGCTAATATTATGAAGTTTCCTAAGCATGCAGTTCAAGGGAACATTATGAACTGTTTATTCTAAGTTGCAGAATACGTTATAAATATTTTATAGTTGAGCTATATATAGAGAGATTTTGAATGTAGTTTACAATTTCAAGGTGTATGCATCTGTTGTAGCAAAAGAGACTGATGCCAAATGTTCTGTTCTCTTCCCGATGATCAAAAGATTAGTCGAAACCTTCGCGTTCAAAGTCGACTGAAACACTTCCTGCGTTGTTGAATGAATCAAATGATAAATTCGTATTATTGTCTTTATCTATGCGCGGTATATCATGCAAGCTTGCTTTCGTCAAAAAAGACTCTCGCATGTACAGAAAGCGCCCACTAAGAGAGACATAACCAATGTTATCGGTATTAGAAGTTGAACTTTGCTAATCAGAGGCCCGCTCTGGTGCCCAAAACAACTCTGCAGTATCAGTAAGGACAGAATTCATCAGATGTTTGGCCTCTAGGGAACCAAGTAAACCGCAGTCATTGAAAAGAAGTGTAGGTTTACAATGGAGTGCCTGTAAAGTGTGACTTAAGTGAAGTCTCCTTGAAGTATCTTTCGAAAAGACATTTATACCATAAAAGGTTGGCATATTTCCGACACCTTTGGTTGTTGTCTCGAGAGTTACGAGTGAGCTGAGAGCGGCGAAAGAACCGAAGCGGAAAACGACCAATACCAACCGTAGTAGGTTATAAGTCATCTAAAAAAAGCGCTAATCGCCTCGTTTATTCTAAATTGTGCTGAGTAATGCTACCTACTGTAGGGTCATTTTATAGGTTCGAAACTCTTCCGTGTAGGAGTTGTTTGGACAAAAGGTTGGAAGTCGACACAACATATGGAAACAAAGAGCCACCAATGATAACAGGAATTTGCATGCGTTGTGGTGCATAATCGTGTTCGTGCTAGAACTGAACCATGACTAAAATTATCAATAACAACACGATTTATTTATCATTATTAAGAATTCAACAGGTTATTAGGCTTATGGAAAGTCCAGATTACGACAGCCATGACTAGGAACAGAACGGCCTATTTTCTAGTTTGTAACTTCACTAATATACTTAGATTTTGCATGACATCTTAAAATGTTATTTATTCTTTCAAGTCAATCGAGTGCTCAGGCAGTTTAAGTCAGAGTTGTTTTTCTGAAAGTAGGCGTATGAATGGAATAAACAGCTTTCTTGACGTGCAATTCGAGCGAAGTCGTTGTGATGTTCATCAGTCATGCTTAAGAATACCCCGCGCTTTCATTAAGATGTTTTGCTGGACTTCATTGTAAGTGCGTCCTCTTGGCGGTTTTCTCTCGACATGACAAAATAATAGCTCATTCAAGCTTCAAAACAATCCTTCAAGAAAGTTAATAACACTTAAATGTGGGCGGTTGAAATCGCTGAATCATCTCTCGTAAAGGAAACTCGACAGTTTTTGGTCACGGTAAATGAGTTTGAAGGGTTGTTTTTGATGAAAAGATTCCGACTATCAGTTTCGAAAATTCTTGTCTAAATTTTGGACTTTGGAAAATTTCTGCAGATTCTTCGTACTTCCTTTTCTCCTCTAATGACTGAAAACACTAACACTACTAACGCACTGATTCTCCGAGGCAACAGGTTTCAGTGTTGGTGTTTTTCTTGTGCGTAACGGATTTGCATCATCGATATCACACGACAACAGAGCTCAAATATAAAGGTGCGCTGATGCAGAACGTGAATGAAAGATATTACTATGTATATAAGCACTGTGGAATTGAAAGCGTGGCTATTGCCTGAATTACAGAATTCTTTTTCACAAAAATGTTAGGTTTCTATGATGAAATTGCACAATATTGTCTCAGTGCTCTTTATTGAAACTTGACGGAGTATAGACATAATTTTGCCCTAGTTATGTTTTTATATACTAGAATCGTTAAATCTCCGTTGTTCTAAAAGTTCCCCAAAATTTTTTTTCTGCTCTTTGAGCATTTGAAAATACCAAGAATGATCTAAATGAACTTGTACGACCATGTAGCTTGCACCAGTGCAAAGCTATGCATTGTTATGGATTAAGTCAAAAAGGTATTTATAAATCAATTATTGACCAGATTTTATAATTCAGGGTGAAGGGTCAGGAAGACTCGATTGTTGTTAATGATCTTGGGCTTGGGACGAATAGCTCGATTATACAAGGATGGAAAACTATGCAAAAAGATAAGACTTTTGATAGTCATATGTACTAGTGATCACGAGCTGTATATTCAATTTGTGTTTATCATTTAATTATATTTCGCCCGTAGGGTGTAACAACTTAACTACATGTCACGGAATGGCTTATTTATAACATTTAGGGCCTGGTTTAAACGTCGCATTTTACATGCGCCGAATCAAATACTATTTTAGTCGACTCGAATGAATACGTTAGGCTGATTTGATTTAAACGTCGCATTATTTTGCCGAATAAAATTGCTGAGCGCGAGCGACTTGTTTTAAATTCCCATTCGAGCAAACATAATTACTTACATAATTTCAATTCGATTCGGCACATGTAAAATGCGGCGTTTAAATCAACTACCGAGCTTCAGTCGAATATTCGACTGGATCAGTCGAATATTCGACTGACTCGCATCGAATTGAAACATGTCGCATTTAATTGATTTAGACGTCGCATTTTACATGCATTTAACTTGGCAATTCGATCGGCGCATGTAAAATGCGACGTTTTAAACCAGGCCTTAGGCCTGGTTTAAACGTCGCATTTTACATGCGCCGAATCGAATTGCCAAGTTAAATGCATCTAAAATGCGACGTCTAAATCAATTAAATGCGACATGTTTTCGATTCGATGCGAGTCAGTCGAATATTCGACTGATCCAGTCGAATATTCGACTGAAGCTCGGTAGTTGATTTAAACGCCGCATTTTACATGTGCCGAATCGATTGAAATTATGTAAGTAATTATGTTTGCTCGAATGGGAATTTTAAAACACGTCCCTCGCGCTCAGCAATTTTATTCGGCAAAATAATGCGACGTTTAAATCAAATCAGCCTAACGTATTCATTCGAGTCGACTAAAATTAGTATTTGATTCGGCGCATGTAAATGCGACGTTTTAAACCAGGCCTTAGCGTCAAAGTTCCTCGTTCGACGTCGGTTCGTGCCACGTGCAATCTTCCTCCAACTACTTGCCTGTGTTTTTGGAGGTTAAACCTATTAGTTGTTTTCCAACATCAGTAAACTATGATTTGAAGTTCTCCCTGTTTCAAAAGGTAATTTTGTACATCACAAAAAGATTTAGCACTGTCTGCCGTATATCGTGACTTGTGTGGTGCAATCACAGGTGTTGTACTGAAGTGGCAGCATCATGAGTAGGACTTCCGAAGAAATAGACACATTAACGGAGACCTTAAAGTAACGAACTGGTTTTTGTTTTGATAACTAAACCAATGCATAACATATCGAAGAATTGTTATCATGGGTTGGTAAGGGTTCTATGCCAGACAGTATGGAGCAGTGTTATCATGGGTTAGGCATATTTATGACTTGATTTCTAATTGGAGAAGTCTGGCAGCCTATTCGACGGTATTGCGCTCCCGTGTCTTGGAAACATTTCCAGCAACTAGTAAGTAATTATATCCTTGCTTTCCAGTGCTCAATTTCACGTACCTCTACATTTTGGGTGTTCTCTGTGTATTTCTTGTCAGAGCTAAGGTTCTATTCATGATTTTTTGCACAGTGTTGGACCAAAAAAGCACCCCAGTGTCCGTGATAATTCTAGTCCTCAAGGTTGAAAGGTTCTTTTTTAAGTGACGTTCAGTTAAAGGTTAAAAGTCGGTTTGCAATTTTAACTAGGACAATCCTACCAGTTATTCCTTTAAAAAAATTATGTCAATTTCAGTATAGGAGGTCAATAACTGTGTGGCGCTTTGGAGTGGAGAGGAGTCAACGCTGTTTGAAATTCTTTTCGCGGTTCAACTCGGGAAAAAGAAAAGAAACAAAATGTTTTTTGGGCCTATTTTTTAATTTTAAGCTATGATAGGAATGTTCGTTCAAATATCACTTTGTCGTCCTAAGTTGATATATAGCGCTACCAACTTGTGTTTGAAGTGATCTGTTTTCTGTTCAGAATGCTACATGTATCAACCTGCATGTTGGCCATGCATTAAGTACTGTAGTTTTCTAACAGAATAAAGACAACTAGTTTTATAAAAAAAAAATGGTGATTACACTTTTTATATCATTTCCAACCAAGTACATAACTTAACATGACCCTTACTGAGTGAATTTTAAGCGAAAGTGAACTTTTCGTTAAGTGAATTTACTATGCCTGCCCAAAAAACTACACCTCAATCGACAATATGTAAGCTTAAAGCTAAAAAAACAACCGTGACTTAATGTCTAAAATGCCGGTACTTCATAGTACATATTGTCCAAGCAAACTATTGACGTAAAAGTGCGAGATCGTTTACTTTTATTTGCAGACAAAGGCCAACAATAGCAAAGTTATATTGCACCGTGTGTCAAGTAAATGCAGTCATTAAAATCTACCCTGATATTACACAACAAGAGTATGCAAATCACAGTGATTCTGTCCATAGACCATGTAAACAGGATATTTTACTTAGTACCGGACCAAGAAAGTAAATGTTCAGGCGACCGCATAACGCCCTTAGAAATGTAAGCAAAGGGCAAGTCGAACATACAGTCGAGGAACCAATGCAACTAGTTCTCGGCTCAGCAAATTTTTCAGCAAATGCAATAGAGAAGAATATGTGTCTTGGATTCCACACTGACAACTTGAACTAGCTAAGGTAATCATAGTCAAATAAGAGTTTCGGATTTTCTAGTGACGACTATTGGCTTAATTTCTTTCCTAGTTTTGGAAGATACTAAGAGTTTTACGCTTAATTTGCAGAACGTTCAATTTAGTCTTTCGTGTATACCAATTTTGAGCCTGCTTGTTTTACTTCTCCCGCGAATGCAGTGTAGCTTAGTCTTTAATGAACCGTCTACCGTTTACCGAGTAATTTAAAGTATGTGCTTAAAAGACTTGTATTTCTCATGTGAATAGTGCAAGATTACATTTTGCTTAAAGGCATTATGGAAGATGTAACGAGGTTCCCATTTTAATAATAGCTCTACAATCAGACCCGTTTCAACACAATCGCGCATAAGTTCCCGCTTGTAGATCCTTGTATACTCAAACTGCAGACATTTCTACATCAACGTGTCGAAGGCAAAGTAAAGGTACAATATTTTCTTCACAAAAGCGGCTTAAAACCGAATTGCTTCAAACAAACATAAACTTTATGACACTTTGATTTGATTGAAGTCTACACGCAGGATGATCCTGCGCGTAGACTTCAATCAAATCAAAGTGCCAGGGATGTAGCATGTTCCGCCGGCCGCCGCTTTCAAACTTGGCCAATATCATAAAGGTCTCAAATCAACATAACAGGGCAAACTCTGAACTTCACATTGCACTGATAATAATCTAATATTACTATCCCTACCCTCGAAGGTTCTTTATACATTTTGTTTCGTTCTTGCTGGAAAAATTTGGTATTCAGTAATGTGTTTTACTGAATTTTTTACAATGAGATAATGAACAGATAAGGTTTAATCTCCGAGGACAACAACAACATCTTTATTGAGGATGAGGATTAAGGAATGACCCTAGGGCGTTTCATTTCGCTGAGAATAAATTAATTTCGCGCAAAGAAGCCGGAGTGAACATTGCGCGGGAAAACACTCGCGATATTTTTGTGAACAAAGAAATCAAAGTTCACTTAGAACATCGAGGCTCGGCTTGAAAATCGCAACTTGGTGTGTGAGCTACGAGATCAAAAGAACGGATCACTAATGAGAAGTTGTCTCGATGTGTGAATATATTACTATTCTCTCAGCTGTAGTAGAGGAAATATGTGGAAGTCTATAAGGAGAATTTACACATTGAAATCTGGGAGGAATGCTGTGGTTTCCACTTAGAAGATAGTCAGGGCAAGGTGCCAGTTATGATTCACAGGGTAGTGATGAAAACAAGATATATAGTTGGTTTAGTCTAATGACAGTTATTAAAAACTGGATCATTGGATAATGCAATTCGAGAGTTTTCATTGGCTTAGCCATCATGGTATATGACCCATTATACCATGATATATCTACAAAAATGGCAGGCGAGCGTATGCGTGATTTTTTCGGTCTTTTTGTTTTTATTGTAGTCTAGTTTTCTATGTTTTGGGGCGTTTTAATGAAACGATTATTCCACTCGCGCTTGTTGAATATGAGATGATTATAGCCAACTCGGCGCTACGCGCCTCGTTGGCTATTTATTTAAGCAATAGACCACAAGTTTCTATGGTTTGTAGGCTCAGTGATAAACCACGCGGGATGTTGGTAGAACACGAGAAGAATTTGTAAATCACGAGCCGCAGGCGAGTGATTTACGAATTCTTCGAGTGTTCTGCCAACATCCCAAGTGGTTTATCAGCCTATAAACCATAGAAACGTGTGGTCTATTGCAATTACATAATAATTCAGAAGACGCGCGATTTTTCCGCGGGTTTACCGGCACAATAAACCATAGCTGATTGACCAATCAGAGCGCGCGCATTGATTTGGTTATTATATAACATCTCATATCCAACGCGCGCTCATGGAATAACTGTTAAATATCGTATAGACTGGCCAATTTCTTGTAGCTTGAGTGTTTTATAATGTGATATTGCCCGCTTGGAATTCACTGACGCTCAGACATCTTAAAATAAAAAGAAAACCACTCACTGAGGAAAATAATAGAACAAATTCGCTGACAAGAACGATGTAGATTAAAAGGAAAGAGATTAAATGACTCTCTGAAATTAACGTGATGGGTTGCACAATTGTGTATTTGAAACTATCAGTTTTCTTGGTACTTTTTATAAACCATCAGTGTGGAGACATTTTTGGATAAAACTAATTTGCATGCATGATATTGTGAGTCAAGACGGCAATATATTGATTTTTTTTTCAGGAAGGTTTTCTTGCCAGTAATGGTACAAAAAGGGTAAAGTGCACAGGGCACATAGAGTTTTTTCTTGCTGTTGTTTTTTTTTTCCTTCAACGTAAATCCGTTTTAAACCGGAGGCAGGGTGGCGGGCGTCTGCTGGTTACGTAGTACACCGGATATTGTTCAGATATCAAAGTTGTTTTCAGTTTTCACGTAAGACGAAACTACATCCCACGACGTTACTCTCCTTGTTCAGTGATGCAAGAATACCTGAAAAGGAGACCTCGGATGCTGGTAGGAAATACGGAGAAATGTTTTGCTTCGAAATGCCCAAACGAAAAATTGTTCATTCTAATTGCCGAGGCCTTTGAAAAGAGTTTTACAGTGTAATTTGGATTTTGTTTTTTTATTTGAGTTAAACGTGACTCGCATGTAAATACTGATTTTCTCTTAGGATAACGACGAAGATTTCGCTGAAATCGGCGCAATTCCTGCAGGTTCATTATGCAAGGAAATCTTTAAAAATCAGCATTAATAGCCAACCTTCTCGATTTTATCCGTTTTTATTTTCAAATGATACTTATCCGGAACCTACTTAAAAGCATATAAACGCCCACGGAAAGGAGTGGAGATCAAACAGCAAAAAAAGAAAAAATTGTCACCTTTCAGGGCAAACAAATAAACGCCAAAAACTCATACAAAATTGTAACAAAAAAACAGCAGTGCTTTTATGGTCGTGTAGGCGGTGCTCAGAAGGCATTTGATCCAGTAACAAATTAGATATAACGACTGTATTCATGTAAACACACTTTGTAGCTAAAATAACCCAAGCACGTGAGCTGTGACAACTGTAAGTTTCAAGGTGCCGAGGTCGACCCTAGCAAATCATAAACTTAGATTATACAATGAAATTTCGCACGTGAATCAGTCTAAAGCTAAAGTTAAAAAAGCATCCAATCTTTTAAACGGAAGCACGAAAAATTATCTGTAGCAGTTAATGCGGGTCATTTCACGGACTTCTTGGATTCGCGGATGATCAAGAAATGTTCCAAAATTTATGACGCACGTGCAGAGCTCTAGTTCCGCTCAAAAGAACTGTGGTTTGGTGACTCGTGTGAAATTCAGACTACAGTCCTGGTTTGCTCAAAGTTCCCTCTACATCATTTACTGCAAGCCTCCCCTTTAGTAAGTGTAAATTTTCATTACTTTTTCTTAATTTGACAGTTTTTCAGTCTTATCTATAAAGTTGGAATTTCATAAGAGTACATTCGAAGAGAACGAATGGTTTTCTATGCAATATTTATCGCATTCACTGGCTTCATTCAGCTACATTAGATTTATAACGAGGTCTCTTTTTTATCTTCCTTGATGAAAAGAAACAAAGAGATCCTCGAAACACAACAAAATCTGTGGCTAATCTGCTTGAGCTATCAACGATTTAGCAACTTAGCTAGAAAAGACAGGCGTCTTCTAATGGCATTAACCCGAAACATGAAAACTGTTCAAATGCATTAGGAACAATTTAGCAGCTATGACTCGACAAGTGCTTTCTAACGGTACTTAATCTTTGTAAACCCAAAAAAATGAGAATTCTGAAAATGCATTAGGTTTTCAGTTCATGTCCCGGCTTTATTTTAAATCACATCGAACATTATCATTTCTAGCCGAGGCTAGCATCATGTAAAACCATATTATCGACGTGAAATTAAAACTATTATCAGGTAAACACCGACAAAGAAGTCCGCTCATTATTTTATATCCCTTTTCCATCCCTTACACAAATTATTAGGACTTATTCGCTTTGACATGATTTCCTTAATTATTCTCCGAGCAATTTAGCTTCGTTTGCGGCACCGCCGTGGTCGCTATGTATGGGGTTAAACTGAATCAACGCCACAAAAGGCAAAATGAAAGGGAGAAATCACATCAACCAAACAGGAAATCCTTTCACGGCCATTAACCTACGCAAATCTCGCGAATGGGATTCTTTTGTATGAAAGCTAAGCCGCAGGCTGTAGAGTTGGCTAATGTAACTGTCAATCGGAAGAAACAATAAGAACACTTACACATTTATTCTGATACATTTGAATCAAAAGATACTTATCAACTGGAAGAATCACATCTGCGTCGCTCTCAGAGTCACGTCCAATATCGTGTTAGTCTAAAGATAAAATAATTCTTCGCCGACGGCACGAAGATTCGGGGCCGCAGTTTGGAAGATAAGCAAGGCTGGTAAAATATTCCACAAGGTAAATATTTTAAGATCCTTCTTCCGCTTTTGTGCGCTGATATAGTTGTTTTTCAAACGGTTCAAAGCTTTGGCTAAATTTTGCGGTTGGGAAGATTAGCGAGGCTGATCAGTAAAATATTCCACAAGGTAAACACGGCAAGATTTGTTCCCAGAAACCAGGCATGATCAGATTTTCACACCTTTGGCTTTTTTCTTTAAAGGTTGGAAAAGTCGGAAAATGTTTTGTGACAGAAACACACCGTCTATCTACTGCAACTGCTGCGAGAAGACTCAGTGAAACAACCACTGACACTGGTCCGGACAGATTTCTGCGGCTAAAGTGACTTAAATTTTAATCGATAACCAACAAAATTAGAAAACGTTTGACACCTTCGAAGGGGAGTCAGGTATTTAAGTAAAATATGAGAAAATTCAAATGTATATCGCCAAATTAGAGTAATGATTTAGATAAGGGCGTCAAGAAACCAGTGAGGAACAGTCAACCTTCAAAGCTGACAGAATAGCTATTAGGTCTCTTAGCAACACTCTGTGCACTTCACACCAATTTAATATACGTTTTCATTTTTCAATATAGTTCTCAAATACTTAAAATTATGTAATTTTAGACTTTTTCACACGAAATGTCTAACTCAGCGTAACACCTGTGTCCTTTCTAAAGTCGCAAAAATTTACTTGATGAAAAATGCGGCCCGGGTCGCAGTTCCTATTTTTGGCTTAACCCGCTAGTCGTGCTGAAAAACATGCTGATAATCCACTTCAAACGTTTAAGTTACGTCAGTCATATTTAGAAGTATTTAAACAGAAATATCCGATTTGTAATGACTTAAAATAACTTTTTGCAATATTTATTGAAAAAGGAACCGTCCAAGGTGTGCGCACCCAGAGGAAATTGCGTTTCCCTTTTGTTTTATAATTAAACGAGATTAAACACGAAAACTTAAACTACTGGCTCACTGAAAACCAATACTATGTATGATGCAAAAAGGAATACTGGAGACTCAAACAGAAACACCATGCAACATAAGGAGAATGTGACAGGTTTCACTACAAGTCATGGTTGAGGATTCAACGCCAAACACCGCATAAATCTAATAATACGCTTACAACGAAATTATATTTTTCTTTCAGAAAAATCTAAATTGTCAAATCCAATTTCCCAAAGGTATATATTGTGTAAGGTCCTGCTGTAAACAATGTATTTGACTCAAAATGAGTCAATCACATGCAATCCTTTTTTGCGGTTTTTCAAAATTCAGAAATGATCTTCTCTCACTTTCCATTTAAAATCTGAATGATTGCCACCAAAGCCCCCCACCAAAGTTATTAATTTTTCGTCAAAAGATGATTACAACTGTGTAATCCTGTTGTCGATGCGATCCCGAGGTTTTTAAAGGCGGGGCCTAATATTCGAAAAAAGCCATCGAAGTAAAGGTTTTATTACTTCATTCTACAATTGTATATCAATTTAATTTTTTTTGCTGAATCGAAAGAGTGCATTTTCTTCCCGAGAATCGTTTTTCATTTTTTTTTTTGTTTTGGGGCACGCCAAACAAACGTGTTGCTATCCTTACTGTAGCAAGGAAAAGGGCGAGATTTGCAACTAACTACTGACAAAAAGAAAAAAAATGAGCATCCCATTCGCCATCTAACCTAGTAACGACTAAAGTTGTGTGACGGACAACGGATAGATAAAAAAACGGATTTGAAATGACATCTGATATTTTAGTCCCTTATCGATGTCCTTGTCACTAGTAGGGAATTATCATCTTATTGTCTTTGTGTCAGGAAAACGTTTGATCTGATCATGCATCGAACACGGATGCAAATGTCGCATTTTGCGAGCGAATCGATAGTTTGTTTATAAATATAAACGCAATTTCTTTCTTTTTTTCCTCGCAGGCAACCGGCGATTGAGAATCAAGGGTTCACAAGTTACACAACGCAGCGTCTTCCCTGAAAGAGAGACTCGAGATCAAAGTTACGGTGTTCTTGGGAGTCTTATATCTGTGAATCAAGTCATCGTTTGACAAGAGAACTCGACAAGACAAACAAATACCAGACTTAAGTTGGGCATAGTTGATTACACAAACAGCATTCCCGTTAGCAAGAAAAGTGTGAAGCCATTAACAACAGCCAAGCGATCTTCTCTTCCTTTTGTAAAAATTTGGCCGGTGAAATATGAACAACACAACTGAGTCCAATTTTACCATTGACTTGGAGAAACAACTTTTTCTGGCCTATTACGTCATTTTGATCGTTTTAACAGTAGCCGGAAACACATTGGTTTGTGTAGCCATCTATGTCGACGTGCGCCTGCGCAGTCCCACCAACTGGTTCATTGCGTCACTGGCGGTCAGCGACTTGTTTTACGGGCTCGCTGGCCTACCGTTCCGAATTGCGTCGAATGTGACGCCGATGACGAGCGTTGCGGTGTGTTCAGCTTGGATTTGGATGGACATGGTGTGTGCAGCGGCCTCTATGGCAAATCTAGCAGTGATATCCGTGGACAGATACATGAAAATAACCAAGCCTTTCTGTTACCATAGAAACATGACCAAGAAGCGTTCTCTACTGGCTATATGTGGAGTGTGGGTGTACGCAGCCATTTTGGCCACATTCGCGATCATTAAGTGGCCAGGGGCAAAAGGAGTGGTCATCGACTCTGCCCAGGGCCTTTGCCGCAATGACAACAAAGTCTTCTACACAGTAGCTAACATAATGGCTTTCCTGTCACCGCTTGTTGTGGTGATCGCTTGTTACTCATTGATCTTCCGCACCGCATTGATACAATTCAACAAAATGCAACACTTGATTGTCAGCACTAGCAGTAAAGAAGACAGGCGGAAGCAGAAGAGTGTAGTGCGGGACTTCAAAGCCACCAAGACGCTAGCTGTGGTGCTGGGTACGTTCACCGTCTGCTGGGCGCCGTTTTTCATTATGTTCACAATTTCTCAATACGATCCGAATTACCTGATGCCCCTTCCGATAAAAGTTGGCATGGCGTTTGTTTACCTGTTTTTCTTAATTTTACCAAACCTTAACAGTGCTTGCAATCCCGTGATTTACGCGTACTTTAACGCCGAATTTCGGCGCTCGTTTAGAAAGATCATGTGGTCCTCTTGTGACGGAAAAACCCAAGACCAGGGTAGCCTTAAAAAGAGAAGGCGAAGTTCAGCAACGAGCTTTTTTCAAATGACTTTCGCTCGACGCAACAGTCCTCAAGCGAACGGAAACGACGACAAGAATCACAACTCTCCCGACGATGAGAAGGCTTTCCTCAATGGGGACACCACATTTACGCAAGTGTGATGTGACTACGCAGTGATTGCTTGAAGTGTAACGCACCAACGCGAACGGTCACGCATGTAGCAATGATTTTTCAGTCCACGTTAACCCTGTACCAGGAATAGTTAATTACTAGACGTGTAACGCAACACCTCAAACGGTTACACAATAGCGTTTTCCATTCGATGAAAAATTCTGGTTTGACTTGATGGGAATATTCCGTGATGAATGGCGCAAGATTCTCCAGAATTTCCTTAAGAGCGCAACCTCGCGACGTGGACCAAAATTTTTGGATATTCCTTACTGGGATTTTTCGCTCCTGGAGACCAGAAATTTTCCGTACAATCCCCACCCCGTTTCGAAGTTTTCGGAATTTTTGGTTTAATGGAAAGCATGTAGACTTAACTTTAACATGGGGTTGCCATAACACTTAACGAATATGCGTTATCAATTGACTACGAAAAAATGGTGATAGCGTTACAGTAACCTTAGCACCCAGGGTGCTAACTGACTTTAGATAACCCAAAGGTAGGTGCATAATGAAGAGGGGTAGCTCATTAAGGACAGGGGGCTTATTTTTTTCTTAACACAGTAGCAATGGATGCTCTGATAGACAATGAATGGTCAACATTACGTTTACATGAAAAAGCACACCTCATAAGGGTCGTTCAATTATCTTTTTGAGGGGGAAGCAGATTGCACAATTTTCTGAGCATCATTTTTTCTCTCACCTCAAGGTTGTACATGGTTTTTTTTTGGTGGGCATCAACCTGGGCAAGAATTTTTTTAAAATATAAAAAACCAAAATAATGATAGTAGAAAGCACTTCCTCGATTTTTTGCCCCATGGCCGCCCTTGGGCAAATTTTTGTCCCGCTGTGAGAAATTTATTTGGGAAATTGCCCAACCTCTCCCCCCTCAAAAAATAATGGTCTCTCCCTTACTATCAGTCTTGAATGTCACTTTCACTATGGGATCGCTTATTGGAATTGGGCACTAATTCGTCAAGATGAACTTATTGGAAGTTGGGTGCTAAATCAAAACATTACAGTAGGATAAGATTTTTTTTAGCTAGATGCAGTGGAGGGTCCTAAAGTGTTCAAGGGCTTGTAAATTGTTAACATTACTTTGGTAGGGCTTTGGTAGTTCAATAATGCTTTTATGGTCAACAATCCTGACATCATGCATCTGTGCACATATACAATCAATCTTAGCTTGTACAAATTTTGTCAAAAACATTCTGTACAAACATCACTCATGAAGCGTTCTAGCTACATGTATTGTGACATACACAAGAGACTGAATCTTTTGTGTTCTCAAATGAACTTGATGACACTTTTGCCAAATATAGAAGTTCTGTACAAAGATGAAGGAATAAATATTGTTGTTTAAAAGTTGTTTAATCCTTGACTGTTTTCCTTTTTGCCGGTGCTTGTTTAATCGGTCAAGTCATACTATAATATTTCTAGAATAGCCTGTCTCTTAAGAATGACAACGAAATATGGTTGTGGTATCTCCCACCTCAAACCCAAGACCATTCAATCTGGAGTCATACCCCACTCATAAAAACCTTGGAAATTCCTTGATATTTAAAACAGTTTTACTTTATTAAATTCCACTTGGAATTTCATATGACCTCCCTTAGGGTGGGTACAAATATTCCTGGAACCGTGTAAACATTTAAAAGCACAATACATACTTGGGTACATTTTAGGATAATTTAAAAAAAAAGGTAAGAGCGACGGTCAATAGAATAAGACCTGTTCCCACTTCACCCGCAGACCAGAGTCCCGTTTCTCGAAAACCCCGGAAACTTTTCGGGCTCGTGAAGTCATTTTTAGTTCATCTGTATCTAAAAATGGAGAAGTGCACGGGCCTGAAACTTTTTGTATGAAGAAAACCTCTGTTCCTACGGTGTGAATAAAACGACAGCTCTGTAATCATAAGGTTGAGATTTTGCTACGGCTTACCGGTTGCGAAAACTTTTCGGGACCTTCGAGAAACGGGCCCTATGCCTTTCGTTTCAGTTTAAAAATGGTTCGATTTAACATCTTTGGCCCTGCTGTGTTTTCAACTTTCAAATACTTTCTTACAACTATCTGTCTCCCCTCCAAACAACATGAATAAAATTAAAAAAGCCTTACTAGAATGTCACAGATTGCATTAGGAGTTAAAACTCGAGAGCCATTTTTTCGACAAGAGCTCACAATACCACGTACATTGTCAACGTTTGATTAGTATCTGGCATGAAAACTTCAGCGTTTTTCTACTTTTCCAGTGAAGATTCCAGAAAATACCACGACGCTATACGCATTTTTTAAATGTCTTTGGCAGATGCGAGATCAATTTCCAAGGCAAATTATAAATCTAATTTCCCAATTTCCTCCTTTAATTAAACAAATGCAAATGTTCCTTATCGAACCAAACCTGCTTCTGACCAAACATATAAGCTTCTATTAAGCTTTATACAGAAAAAGACTAGCTTTTGCCGCTTACCTGGTTCTCTGCTCTTCTTGCTTTGCTCGCCACTTTAATCAGCGCTTTGCTCGGCGTTCTGGATTTTTCCCGCCAAACTTTTAAAGACGTCCGTGTTACTTTCGTTGTGGCTATCTCAAACCGAGGTCCAGTAATTAGCGAACGAAGAGGAAAGAAAATAAAGTGAGCAGAAGAAAAAGGAAAGGGAAAAAACCATGCGAGGGTTTTGACGGCTGGGTGAAAATAAAAGTGGTCGTCAAGAATTGTCGTCAAGGTAACACTAATTGTACCCAGGGCCCGCGCGAAGAAACACCAGATCACGGATGATCTCAATTCAAGGTCACAAGTTTTGCAGAGCTGGTTGGCACGGAAAACCCTGAAAATAATAAGCTGCGATCGCCCTGGTACAAAGATGATCATTTTCTGCTTATTGCTCCTGGCATGGTATAGCCCCTTTCACAAACGCTTTTTGGCCTGGTCACGTAATCTTTGTTGGTTCAGGAAGATTACGTGACGAGGCCAAATCTACTGAAGTCCTTCCCTGCAGTTATCCTAATCTGCACGTCACTCCCAAGCGTTAACGGACGGCAAACCTCTTGGCTGGAAATCATAGCTACAATGAGCGACAAAAGTAGTTGAGACACTTTTAGGAAATGACGCTTTTCGATACTTAAGCGTTTGTTCTATTTTATTTGCATCTAGCGTTAATTCTCTGATACCCCCGGCCCCCCAATTCAATGTTGTGTGGGCGCTGTGGTCTGTGTAGTCGAAGAAATAGAAAAATCAACATTGTTTTGGGGGGAAGGGGGCAAAATGTGACCAAGACGCTCAAAAATCGAATTTTACTACCAAGTGTCTCAACACTTTTGTCGCCCATTGTAGCTTTTTGCTTTGAATAACCAAGCCTGCGAGCAGGCTCTTTGCATGCCAGTCTTTCCCTTCGAGGAGCCTGTTCGCAAGCTAAGAATAACCGCCCATAAGGACAAAATAAGGTAGCAGTCCCACACATTTCCTCTTTTATTTTGATGTAGTTGTCCATCCGTCATTTTTTGAAAGTCTGGATCAATAACGATAACTGCAGGATTGGAAGATTTTGTAGTTGCCTGGCGGTAGCAAGGTTGGCTCCCTTACACCTCAACGATTTCCTGTGCATTTACTTGACAATCAATTTGGTTTTATCAACTGGGTTGATAATGTGAATTGGCCACCGTAAAGAGATTCGGGAGCTGACGTTTCGAGCGTTAGCCCTTCGTCGGAGCGAATCGTTGGATCCGTTCCGACGAAGGACTTACGCTCGAAACGTCAGCTCCCGAATCTCTTTACGGTGGCCAATTCACATTATCAACCCAGTTGATAAAACCAAATTATCTCGTAATACTCCCACCGACGCAGCACCGCAGTTTCTTTAGAAACTTACCCCCTTTACTTGAGAGTTCCACTGATATGGGCTTTCAAGACTTGGGCTTGTCACGCAATCTCCTCTGCCACGAAGGAACGAGTGGCGAGCCTACAACGTTTGAGTAGAGGTAGCCCACGTTGTAGAGGTAAAACAGGGGAGGAGAGGGAGAGTCAGGATGGAAGAGGGAGTGGGAGGGCCTCCTTCCCCTCCCTTCTTTTTCATGTTCTTCACAGACCACAGTGGGGGCTACAGTAACACAGGTCTGAGACGGAAAAACTTTAAAATTCATATGAATAATTTGAGTGCAATTAACAACGAATGGATACCTTGACCAAAGATACCAAGGGTGTTAGGTACATGCTTATCATTCTAAGAAAATCCACTTGTTCACAAATACGTGAACGTGAGAGAACGAGAGAGAAAACAGGACAAAACAAAAACTAGACGCTCCTTTTTATAAATAAATGTATTTCTAAGTACATT
>JAHPZR010037255.1:30000-42008 GCA_019787425.1 Platygyra sinensis
TACTACTATTTCGTTATAAGCGCTTGAAACATCATTAATCAAAACCTGAAAAGTTTCCCAGTAAATCTCACCTTATAAACTTGAAGATTGGGGAAGAGATTTAAGGCTACTGTGTGTGCTACTGCAGTGTGGGCTACTGTGTAGAGCAGTGTCAAATATTGTTCAGCTAACTAACATGAAATGGGTGCAGGAGAAAGTTCTGTAATATAGGAGGCATTCTGAAGTTATACTCTTTGTGCTGAAATGTACTTAGAAATACATTTATTTATAAAAAGGAGCGTCTAGTTTTTGTTTTGTCCTGTTTTCTCTCTCGTTCTCTCACGTTCACGTATTTGTGAACAAGTGGATTTTCTTAGAATGATAAGCATGTACCTAACACCCTTGGTATCTTTGGTCAAGGTATCCATTCGTTGTTAATTGCACTCAAATTATTCATATGAATTTTAAAGTTTTTCCGTCTCAGACCTGTGTTACTGTAGCCCCCACTGTGGTCTGTGAAGAACATGAAAAAGAAGGGAGGGGAAGGAGGCCCTCCCACTCCCTCTTCCATCCTGACTCTCCCTCTCCTCCCCTGTTTTACCTCTACAACGTGGGCTACCTCTACTCAAACGTTGTAGGCTCGCCACTCGTTCCTTCGTGGCAGAGGAGATTGCGTGACAAGCCCAAGTCTTGAAAGCCCATATCAGTGGAACTCTCAAGTAAAGGGGGTAAGTTTCTAAAGAAACTGCGGTGCTGCGTCGGTGGGAGTATTACGAGATAATTTGGTTTTATCAACTGGGTTGATAATGTGAATTGGCCACCGTAAAGAGATTCGGGAGCTGACGTTTCGAGCGTAAGTCCTTCGTCGGAACGGATCCAACGATTCGCTCCGACGAAGGGCTAACGCTCGAAACGTCAGCTCCCGAATCTCTTTACGGTGGCCAATTCACATTATCAACCCAGTTGATAAAACCAAATTGATTGTCAAGTAAATGCACAGGAAATCGTTGAGGTGTAAGGGAGCCAACCTTGCTACCGCCAGGCAACTACAAAATCTTCCAATCCTGCAGTTATCGTTATTGATCCAGACTTTCAAAAAATGACGGATGGACAACTACATCAAAATAAAAGAGGAAATGTGTGGGACTGCTACCTTATTTTGTCCTTATGGGCGGTTATTCTTAGCTTGCGAACAGGCTCCTCGAAGGGAAAGACTGGCATGCAAAGAGCCTGCTCGCAGGCTTGGTTATTCAAAGCAAAAAGCTACAATGGGCGACAAAAGTGTTGAGACACTTGGTAGTAAAATTCGATTTTTGAGCGTCTTGGTCACATTTTGCCCCCTTCCCCCCAAAACAATGTTGATTTTTCTATTTCTTCGACTACACAGACCACAGCGCCCACACAACATTGAATTGGGGGGCCGGGGGTATCAGAGAATTAACGCTAGATGCAAATAAAATAGAACAAACGCTTAAGTATCGAAAAGCGTCATTTCCTAAAAGTGTCTCAACTACTTTTGTCGCTCATTGTAGCTATGATTTCCAGCCAAGAGGTTTGCCGTCCGTTAACGCTTGGGAGTGACGTGCAGATTAGGATAACTGCAGGGAAGGACTTCAGTAGATTTGGCCTCGTCACGTAATCTTCCTGAACCAACAAAGATTACGTGACCAGGCCAAAAAGCGTTTGTGAAAGGGGCTATACCATGCCAGGAGCAATAAGCAGAAAATGATCATCTTTGTACCAGGGCGATCGCAGCTTATTATTTTCAGGGTTTTCCGTGCCAACCAGCTCTGCAAAACTTGTGACCTTGAATTGAGATCATCCGTGATCTGGTGTTTCTTCGCGCGGGCCCTGGGTACAATTAGTGTTACCTTGACGACAATTCTTGACGACCACTTTTATTTTCACCCAGCCGTCAAAACCCTCGCATGGTTTTTTCCCTTTCCTTTTTCTTCTGCTCACTTTATTTTCTTTCCTCTTCGTTCGCTAATTACTGGACCTCGGTTTGAGATAGCCACAACGAAAGTAACACGGACGTCTTTAAAAGTTTGGCGGGAAAAATCCAGAACGCCGAGCAAAGCGCTGATTAAAGTGGCGAGCAAAGCAAGAAGAGCAGAGAACCAGGTAAGCGGCAAAAGCTAGTCTTTTTCTGTATAAAGCTTAATAGAAGCTTATATGTTTGGTCAGAAGCAGGTTTGGTTCGATAAGGAACATTTGCATTTGTTTAATTAAAGGAGGAAATTGGGAAATTAGATTTATAATTTGCCTTGGAAATTGATCTCGCATCTGCCAAAGACATTTAAAAAATGCGTATAGCGTCGTGGTATTTTCTGGAATCTTCACTGGAAAAGTAGAAAAACGCTGAAGTTTTCATGCCAGATACTAATCAAACGTTGACAATGTACGTGGTATTGTGAGCTCTTGTCGAAAAAATGGCTCTCGAGTTTTAACTCCTAATGCAATCTGTGACATTCTAGTAAGGCTTTTTTAATTTTATTCATGTTGTTTGGAGGGGAGACAGATAGTTGTAAGAAAGTATTTGAAAGTTGAAAACACAGCAGGGCCAAAGATGTTAAATCGAACCATTTTTAAACTGAAACGAAAGGCATAGGGCCCGTTTCTCGAAGGTCCCGAAAAGTTTTCGCAACCGGTAAGCCGTAGCAAAATCTCAACCTTATGATTACAGAGCTGTCGTTTTATTCACACCGTAGGAACAGAGGTTTTCTTCATACAAAAAGTTTCAGGCCCGTGCACTTCTCCATTTTTAGATACAGATGAACTAAAAATGACTTCACGAGCCCGAAAAGTTTCCGGGGTTTTCGAGAAACGGGACTCTGGTCTGCGGGTGAAGTGGGAACAGGTCTTATTCTATTGACCGTCGCTCTTACCTTTTTTTTTAAATTATCCTAAAATGTACCCAAGTATGTATTGTGCTTTTAAATGTTTACACGGTTCCAGGAATATTTGTACCCACCCTAAGGGAGGTCATATGAAATTCCAAGTGGAATTTAATAAAGTAAAACTGTTTTAAATATCAAGGAATTTCCAAGGTTTTTATGAGTGGGGTATGACTCCAGATTGAATGGTCTTGGGTTTGAGGTGGGAGATACCACAACCATATTTCGTTGTCATTCTTAAGAGACAGGCTATTCTAGAAATATTATAGTATGACTTGACCGATTAAACAAGCACCGGCAAAAAGGAAAACAGTCAAGGATTAAACAACTTTTAAACAACAATATTTATTCCTTCATCTTTGTACAGAACTTCTATATTTGGCAAAAGTGTCATCAAGTTCATTTGAGAACACAAAAGATTCAGTCTCTTGTGTATGTCACAATACATGTAGCTAGAACGCTTCATGAGTGATGTTTGTACAGAATGTTTTTGACAAAATTTGTACAAGCTAAGATTGATTGTATATGTGCACAGATGCATGATGTCAGGATTGTTGACCATAAAAGCATTATTGAACTACCAAAGCCCTACCAAAGTAATGTTAACAATTTACAAGCCCTTGAACACTTTAGGACCCTCCACTGCATCTAGCTAAAAAAAATCTTATCCTACTGTAATGTTTTGATTTAGCACCCAACTTCCAATAAGTTCATCTTGACGAATTAGTGCCCAATTCCAATAAGCGATCCCATAGTGAAAGTGACATTCAAGACTGATAGTAAGGGAGAGACCATTATTTTTTGAGGGGGGAGAGGTTGGGCAATTTCCCAAATAAATTTCTCACAGCGGGACAAAAATTTGCCCAAGGGCGGCCATGGGGCAAAAAATCGAGGAAGTGCTTTCTACTATCATTATTTTGGTTTTTTATATTTTAAAAAAATTCTTGCCCAGGTTGATGCCCACCAAAAAAAAACCATGTACAACCTTGAGGTGAGAGAAAAAATGATGCTCAGAAAATTGTGCAATCTGCTTCCCCCTCAAAAAGATAATTGAACGACCCTTATGAGGTGTGCTTTTTCATGTAAACGTAATGTTGACCATTCATTGTCTATCAGAGCATCCATTGCTACTGTGTTAAGAAAAAAATAAGCCCCCTGTCCTTAATGAGCTACCCCTCTTCATTATGCACCTACCTTTGGGTTATCTAAAGTCAGTTAGCACCCTGGGTGCTAAGGTTACTGTAACGCTATCACCATTTTTTCGTAGTCAATTGATAACGCATATTCGTTAAGTGTTATGGCAACCCCATGTTAAAGTTAAGTCTACATGCTTTCCATTAAACCAAAAATTCCGAAAACTTCGAAACGGGGTGGGGATTGTACGGAAAATTTCTGGTCTCCAGGAGCGAAAAATCCCAGTAAGGAATATCCAAAAATTTTGGTCCACGTCGCGAGGTTGCGCTCTTAAGGAAATTCTGGAGAATCTTGCGCCATTCATCACGGAATATTCCCATCAAGTCAAACCAGAATTTTTCATCGAATGGAAAACGCTATTGTGTAACCGTTTGAGGTGTTGCGTTACACGTCTAGTAATTAACTATTCCTGGTACAGGGTTAACGTGGACTGAAAAATCATTGCTACATGCGTGACCGTTCGCGTTGGTGCGTTACACTTCAAGCAATCACTGCGTAGTCACATCACACTTGCGTAAATGTGGTGTCCCCATTGAGGAAAGCCTTCTCATCGTCGGGAGAGTTGTGATTCTTGTCGTCGTTTCCGTTCGCTTGAGGACTGTTGCGTCGAGCGAAAGTCATTTGAAAAAAGCTCGTTGCTGAACTTCGCCTTCTCTTTTTAAGGCTACCCTGGTCTTGGGTTTTTCCGTCACAAGAGGACCACATGATCTTTCTAAACGAGCGCCGAAATTCGGCGTTAAAGTACGCGTAAATCACGGGATTGCAAGCACTGTTAAGGTTTGGTAAAATTAAGAAAAACAGGTAAACAAACGCCATGCCAACTTTTATCGGAAGGGGCATCAGGTAATTCGGATCGTATTGAGAAATTGTGAACATAATGAAAAACGGCGCCCAGCAGACGGTGAACGTACCCAGCACCACAGCTAGCGTCTTGGTGGCTTTGAAGTCCCGCACTACACTCTTCTGCTTCCGCCTGTCTTCTTTACTGCTAGTGCTGACAATCAAGTGTTGCATTTTGTTGAATTGTATCAATGCGGTGCGGAAGATCAATGAGTAACAAGCGATCACCACAACAAGCGGTGACAGGAAAGCCATTATGTTAGCTACTGTGTAGAAGACTTTGTTGTCATTGCGGCAAAGGCCCTGGGCAGAGTCGATGACCACTCCTTTTGCCCCTGGCCACTTAATGATCGCGAATGTGGCCAAAATGGCTGCGTACACCCACACTCCACATATAGCCAGTAGAGAACGCTTCTTGGTCATGTTTCTATGGTAACAGAAAGGCTTGGTTATTTTCATGTATCTGTCCACGGATATCACTGCTAGATTTGCCATAGAGGCCGCTGCACACACCATGTCCATCCAAATCCAAGCTGAACACACCGCAACGCTCGTCATCGGCGTCACATTCGACGCAATTCGGAACGGTAGGCCAGCGAGCCCGTAAAACAAGTCGCTGACCGCCAGTGACGCAATGAACCAGTTGGTGGGACTGCGCAGGCGCACGTCGACATAGATGGCTACACAAACCAATGTGTTTCCGGCTACTGTTAAAACGATCAAAATGACGTAATAGGCCAGAAAAAGTTGTTTCTCCAAGTCAATGGTAAAATTGGACTCAGTTGTGTTGTTCATATTTCACCGGCCAAATTTTTACAAAAGGAAGAGAAGATCGCTTGGCTGTTGTTAATGGCTTCACACTTTTCTTGCTAACGGGAATGCTGTTTGTGTAATCAACTATGCCCAACTTAAGTCTGGTATTTGTTTGTCTTGTCGAGTTCTCTTGTCAAACGATGACTTGATTCACAGATATAAGACTCCCAAGAACACCGTAACTTTGATCTCGAGTCTCTCTTTCAGGGAAGACGCTGCGTTGTGTAACTTGTGAACCCTTGATTCTCAATCGCCGGTTGCCTGCGAGGAAAAAAAGAAAGAAATTGCGTTTATATTTATAAACAAACTATCGATTCGCTCGCAAAATGCGACATTTGCATCCGTGTTCGATGCATGATCAGATCAAACGTTTTCCTGACACAAAGACAATAAGATGATAATTCCCTACTAGTGACAAGGACATCGATAAGGGACTAAAATATCAGATGTCATTTCAAATCCGTTTTTTTATCTATCCGTTGTCCGTCACACAACTTTAGTCGTTACTAGGTTAGATGGCGAATGGGATGCTCATTTTTTTTCTTTTTGTCAGTAGTTAGTTGCAAATCTCGCCCTTTTCCTTGCTACAGTAAGGATAGCAACACGTTTGTTTGGCGTGCCCCAAAACAAAAAAAAAAATGAAAAACGATTCTCGGGAAGAAAATGCACTCTTTCGATTCAGCAAAAAAAAATTAAATTGATATACAATTGTAGAATGAAGTAATAAAACCTTTACTTCGATGGCTTTTTTCGAATATTAGGCCCCGCCTTTAAAAACCTCGGGATCGCATCGACAACAGGATTACACAGTTGTAATCATCTTTTGACGAAAAATTAATAACTTTGGTGGGGGGCTTTGGTGGCAATCATTCAGATTTTAAATGGAAAGTGAGAGAAGATCATTTCTGAATTTTGAAAAACCGCAAAAAAGGATTGCATGTGATTGACTCATTTTGAGTCAAATACATTGTTTACAGCAGGACCTTACACAATATATACCTTTGGGAAATTGGATTTGACAATTTAGATTTTTCTGAAAGAAAAATATAATTTCGTTGTAAGCGTATTATTAGATTTATGCGGTGTTTGGCGTTGAATCCTCAACCATGACTTGTAGTGAAACCTGTCACATTCTCCTTATGTTGCATGGTGTTTCTGTTTGAGTCTCCAGTATTCCTTTTTGCATCATACATAGTATTGGTTTTCAGTGAGCCAGTAGTTTAAGTTTTCGTGTTTAATCTCGTTTAATTATAAAACAAAAGGGAAACGCAATTTCCTCTGGGTGCGCACACCTTGGACGGTTCCTTTTTCAATAAATATTGCAAAAAGTTATTTTAAGTCATTACAAATCGGATATTTCTGTTTAAATACTTCTAAATATGACTGACGTAACTTAAACGTTTGAAGTGGATTATCAGCATGTTTTTCAGCACGACTAGCGGGTTAAGCCAAAAATAGGAACTGCGACCCGGGCCGCATTTTTCATCAAGTAAATTTTTGCGACTTTAGAAAGGACACAGGTGTTACGCTGAGTTAGACATTTCGTGTGAAAAAGTCTAAAATTACATAATTTTAAGTATTTGAGAACTATATTGAAAAATGAAAACGTATATTAAATTGGTGTGAAGTGCACAGAGTGTTGCTAAGAGACCTAATAGCTATTCTGTCAGCTTTGAAGGTTGACTGTTCCTCACTGGTTTCTTGACGCCCTTATCTAAATCATTACTCTAATTTGGCGATATACATTTGAATTTTCTCATATTTTACTTAAATACCTGACTCCCCTTCGAAGGTGTCAAACGTTTTCTAATTTTGTTGGTTATCGATTAAAATTTAAGTCACTTTAGCCGCAGAAATCTGTCCGGACCAGTGTCAGTGGTTGTTTCACTGAGTCTTCTCGCAGCAGTTGCAGTAGATAGACGGTGTGTTTCTGTCACAAAACATTTTCCGACTTTTCCAACCTTTAAAGAAAAAAGCCAAAGGTGTGAAAATCTGATCATGCCTGGTTTCTGGGAACAAATCTTGCCGTGTTTACCTTGTGGAATATTTTACTGATCAGCCTCGCTAATCTTCCCAACCGCAAAATTTAGCCAAAGCTTTGAACCGTTTGAAAAACAACTATATCAGCGCACAAAAGCGGAAGAAGGATCTTAAAATATTTACCTTGTGGAATATTTTACCAGCCTTGCTTATCTTCCAAACTGCGGCCCCGAATCTTCGTGCCGTCGGCGAAGAATTATTTTATCTTTAGACTAACACGATATTGGACGTGACTCTGAGAGCGACGCAGATGTGATTCTTCCAGTTGATAAGTATCTTTTGATTCAAATGTATCAGAATAAATGTGTAAGTGTTCTTATTGTTTCTTCCGATTGACAGTTACATTAGCCAACTCTACAGCCTGCGGCTTAGCTTTCATACAAAAGAATCCCATTCGCGAGATTTGCGTAGGTTAATGGCCGTGAAAGGATTTCCTGTTTGGTTGATGTGATTTCTCCCTTTCATTTTGCCTTTTGTGGCGTTGATTCAGTTTAACCCCATACATAGCGACCACGGCGGTGCCGCAAACGAAGCTAAATTGCTCGGAGAATAATTAAGGAAATCATGTCAAAGCGAATAAGTCCTAATAATTTGTGTAAGGGATGGAAAAGGGATATAAAATAATGAGCGGACTTCTTTGTCGGTGTTTACCTGATAATAGTTTTAATTTCACGTCGATAATATGGTTTTACATGATGCTAGCCTCGGCTAGAAATGATAATGTTCGATGTGATTTAAAATAAAGCCGGGACATGAACTGAAAACCTAATGCATTTTCAGAATTCTCATTTTTTTGGGTTTACAAAGATTAAGTACCGTTAGAAAGCACTTGTCGAGTCATAGCTGCTAAATTGTTCCTAATGCATTTGAACAGTTTTCATGTTTCGGGTTAATGCCATTAGAAGACGCCTGTCTTTTCTAGCTAAGTTGCTAAATCGTTGATAGCTCAAGCAGATTAGCCACAGATTTTGTTGTGTTTCGAGGATCTCTTTGTTTCTTTTCATCAAGGAAGATAAAAAAGAGACCTCGTTATAAATCTAATGTAGCTGAATGAAGCCAGTGAATGCGATAAATATTGCATAGAAAACCATTCGTTCTCTTCGAATGTACTCTTATGAAATTCCAACTTTATAGATAAGACTGAAAAACTGTCAAATTAAGAAAAAGTAATGAAAATTTACACTTACTAAAGGGGAGGCTTGCAGTAAATGATGTAGAGGGAACTTTGAGCAAACCAGGACTGTAGTCTGAATTTCACACGAGTCACCAAACCACAGTTCTTTTGAGCGGAACTAGAGCTCTGCACGTGCGTCATAAATTTTGGAACATTTCTTGATCATCCGCGAATCCAAGAAGTCCGTGAAATGACCCGCATTAACTGCTACAGATAATTTTTCGTGCTTCCGTTTAAAAGATTGGATGCTTTTTTAACTTTAGCTTTAGACTGATTCACGTGCGAAATTTCATTGTATAATCTAAGTTTATGATTTGCTAGGGTCGACCTCGGCACCTTGAAACTTACAGTTGTCACAGCTCACGTGCTTGGGTTATTTTAGCTACAAAGTGTGTTTACATGAATACAGTCGTTATATCTAATTTGTTACTGGATCAAATGCCTTCTGAGCACCGCCTACACGACCATAAAAGCACTGCTGTTTTTTTGTTACAATTTTGTATGAGTTTTTGGCGTTTATTTGTTTGCCCTGAAAGGTGACAATTTTTTCTTTTTTTGCTGTTTGATCTCCACTCCTTTCCGTGGGCGTTTATATGCTTTTAAGTAGGTTCCGGATAAGTATCATTTGAAAATAAAAACGGATAAAATCGAGAAGGTTGGCTATTAATGCTGATTTTTAAAGATTTCCTTGCATAATGAACCTGCAGGAATTGCGCCGATTTCAGCGAAATCTTCGTCGTTATCCTAAGAGAAAATCAGTATTTACATGCGAGTCACGTTTAACTCAAATAAAAAAACAAAATCCAAATTACACTGTAAAACTCTTTTCAAAGGCCTCGGCAATTAGAATGAACAATTTTTCGTTTGGGCATTTCGAAGCAAAACATTTCTCCGTATTTCCTACCAGCATCCGAGGTCTCCTTTTCAGGTATTCTTGCATCACTGAACAAGGAGAGTAACGTCGTGGGATGTAGTTTCGTCTTACGTGAAAACTGAAAACAACTTTGATATCTGAACAATATCCGGTGTACTACGTAACCAGCAGACGCCCGCCACCCTGCCTCCGGTTTAAAACGGATTTACGTTGAAGGAAAAAAAAAACAACAGCAAGAAAAAACTCTATGTGCCCTGTGCACTTTACCCTTTTTGTACCATTACTGGCAAGAAAACCTTCCTGAAAAAAAAATCAATATATTGCCGTCTTGACTCACAATATCATGCATGCAAATTAGTTTTATCCAAAAATGTCTCCACACTGATGGTTTATAAAAAGTACCAAGAAAACTGATAGTTTCAAATACACAATTGTGCAACCCATCACGTTAATTTCAGAGAGTCATTTAATCTCTTTCCTTTTAATCTACATCGTTCTTGTCAGCGAATTTGTTCTATTATTTTCCTCAGTGAGTGGTTTTCTTTTTATTTTAAGATGTCTGAGCGTCAGTGAATTCCAAGCGGGCAATATCACATTATAAAACACTCAAGCTACAAGAAATTGGCCAGTCTATACGATATTTAACAGTTATTCCATGAGCGCGCGTTGGATATGAGATGTTATATAATAACCAAATCAATGCGCGCGCTCTGATTGGTCAATCAGCTATGGTTTATTGTGCCGGTAAACCCGCGGAAAAATCGCGCGTCTTCTGAATTATTATGTAATTGCAATAGACCACACGTTTCTATGGTTTATAGGCTGATAAACCACTTGGGATGTTGGCAGAACACTCGAAGAATTCGTAAATCACTCGCCTGCGGCTCGTGATTTACAAATTCTTCTCGTGTTCTACCAACATCCCGCGTGGTTTATCACTGAGCCTACAAACCATAGAAACTTGTGGTCTATTGCTTAAATAAATAGCCAACGAGGCGCGTAGCGCCGAGTTGGCTATAATCATCTCATATTCAACAAGCGCGAGTGGAATAATCGTTTCATTAAAACGCCCCAAAACATAGAAAACTAGACTACAATAAAAACAAAAAGACCGAAAAAATCACGCATACGCTCGCCTGCCATTTTTGTAGATATATCATGGTATAATGGGTCATATACCATGATGGCTAAGCCAATGAAAACTCTCGAATTGCATTATCCAATGATCCAGTTTTTAATAACTGTCATTAGACTAAACCAACTATATATCTTGTTTTCATCACTACCCTGTGAATCATAACTGGCACCTTGCCCTGACTATCTTCTAAGTGGAAACCACAGCATTCCTCCCAGATTTCAATGTGTAAATTCTCCTTATAGACTTCCACATATTTCCTCTACTACAGCTGAGAGAATAGTAATATATTCACACATCGAGACAACTTCTCATTAGTGATCCGTTCTTTTGATCTCGTAGCTCACACACCAAGTTGCGATTTTCAAGCCGAGCCTCGATGTTCTAAGTGAACTTTGATTTCTTTGTTCACAAAAATATCGCGAGTGTTTTCCCGCGCAATGTTCACTCCGGCTTCTTTGCGCGAAATTAATTTATTCTCAGCGAAATGAAACGCCCTAGGGTCATTCCTTAATCCTCATCCTCAATAAAGATGTTGTTGTTGTCCTCGGAGATTAAACCTTATCTGTTCATTATCTCATTGTAAAAAATTCAGTAAAACACATTACTGAATACCAAATTTTTCCAGCAAGAACGAAACAAAATGTATAAAGAACCTTCGAGGGTAGGGATAGTAATATTAGATTATTATCAGTGCAATGTGAAGTTCAGAGTTTGCCCTGTTATGTTGATTTGAGACCTTTATGATATTGGCCAAGTTTGAAAGCGGCGGCCGGCGGAACATGCTACATCCCTGGCACTTTGATTTGATTGAAGTCTACGCGCAGGATCATCCTGCGTGTAGACTTCAATCAAATCAAAGTGTCATAAAGTTTATGTTTGTTTGAAGCAATTCGGTTTTAAGCCGCTTTTGTGAAGAAAATATTGTACCTTTACTTTGCCTTCGACACGTTGATGTAGAAATGTCTGCAGTTTGAGTATACAAGGATCTACAAGCGGGAACTTATGCGCGATTGTGTTGAAACGGGTCTGATTGTAGAGCTATTATTAAATGGGAACCTC
>JAHPZR010037256.1:5000-7500 GCA_019787425.1 Platygyra sinensis
GCAATTACTTTTTACTTCATATGCACTTTAATCCAGCCTTACCTAACATACGTCAAGTCATTTCCAGCAACCTCAATATTCTTCGCTCTTCACGACGTTGCCAAGCAGCATTCCCTTCTCCCCCTCTCATATCATACCGCCGATGCAACAACCTACGCGACATACTACAATCTTGGACAGAATAAAATGAGAAATAAAACCACCCCTCCCCCCGAATCAATGATGAACTCGCGGTCTAACCAAAGCGCGCCATTTTTTTTCCATCATTGAAATGGGGGGAGGGGTGGTCTTAATTTCTCATTTATTTTGTCCAAGATTGTACGTAAGGGTTCAACGTGACAAGACAATGGTGTCTGTAATTAAGAGCGGATTATTCAACACTTTTGGCATGATATAAGGCAGTGGTCTCTGACGCAGTGACGCGCGTCACAGCTTAAGAGAGGAATCTAAAATAAGGCATTACAAGTTGCGTATTTTTGGCAATACGGGCTAAATAAAAGGGCCGGTTTTTCTAATGTCAACTTTCAAAACACGCCAGTGAATAATAAGAAATCATATCAGCGCTCGAGAACCCATAATCAACATGGTATCGAGAAGAAGAATACCGGAGGAGACAAAAGCTTCAATCCAAGCTCTAAAGGCTACCACAAATCTCACATTAACTGAGATCGCTGAATGTTGTAAGGTTTCGACTGCAAGTGTCCAACGCATAATAACCGCAAAAGACAAAGCGCCTGGGAAAAATAGACATTTGTGCGGTAGAAAGAGAAAGCTTACTCCTGATCATGAGGCATTGGTTCTTGGAAGCATTGCAGAATTAAGAGAGCGAGAGGGCTCATTTACTTCGCGGCGTCTGATGGACAGGACAGGAATTCGCCATGTGAGTGATCGAACTGTCCGACGCCTGTTGAACAGAAAGGGCTACTTCTTCCTGCAGGCTCGTAAAAAGGGACTGATGAGTGAAACGGACAAGGCGAAAAGAGTAGAATTTGCTCGAAAGATGCAAGAAAATTATCCACCGACTGTTTGGACCGACAATCTAGCGTTTTACTTAGATGGAGTCTCCTTCGTTTACAAGACGAACCCCATGGACCAAGCGCGAGCTCCCAAAGGGAGAGTGTGGAGAAAAAAATCTGAAGTTCTCAGGTCTCAAACAAGGGTGCTTGGCTAAGGGGAGTAAAGCTGGAACAGGAGGAAAAGTTGCCAAGATGATGGTAGCAATAACTCACGGTAAAGGCGTACTGACTTGTGAGAGATACGAAAAAATGGATGCGCAATATTTTACATCTTTTATTGACCAACATTTTGACACCATGTTTGAACGATCTGGTAAAGGATTGAATCGACTATGGTTGCAAGACGGGGATCCCTCACAAAACAGCAAATCAGCCTGTGATGCTATGGCTCGTTGTCACGCCGAACTTTTAAAAATACCGCCACGAAGTCCAGACTTAAATCCGATTGAGAACGTTTTCCACATTGTATCTAGGAAGTTGCAAAAAGATGCAATTGATCAGAGCATTACACGTGAGTCATATCAAGAGTTCTGCGATAGAGTGCGGAGAACAATCTATGATATTTCTCATCAGCTGATAGACAAGACTATAGAATCTATGAATACTCGCATAGCCGACATAATACGAAATAATGGTGAAATACTTAAGTATTAGACATTTCTTTGTCGTCCGTTGAACATGTTCAAAATGATACTTATACACGTTTTATTGACGGTTCACAATATATTTTAAACGATTTATAATTTGTTTCTGATGATTAAAAACGGTTTTTTACGATTCTGGCCATCGTTTAAATAAAGAGTTATCTCTGGATATTATTTTAATTTTTGCCGCTAAACCGTGCTAAAGTGTTGAATAATCCGCTCTTAATTACAGACACCATTGTCTTGTCACGTTGAACCTTACGTACAATCTTGGACAAAATAAATGAGAAATTAAGACCACCCCTCCCCCCATTTCAATGATGGAAAAAAATGGCGCGCTTTGGTTAGACCGCGAGTTCATCATTGATTCGGGGGGAGGGGTGGTTTTATTTCTCATTTTATTCTGTCCAAGATTGTAGTATGTCGCGTAGGTTGTTGCATCGGCGGTATGATATGAGAGGGGGAGAAGGGAATGCTGCTTGGCAACGTCGTGAAGAGCGAAGAATATTGAGGTTGCTGGAAATGACTTGACGTATGTTAGGTAAGGCTGGATTAAAGTGCATATGAAGTAAAAAGTAATTGCTGCTTATTTGAAAGGCTTTTCTAAGTAAAGAAGAATGGCGTTTTCCTTTTGGAATATATTTTCTATTTTTAGAGATATTTACGTTTTTGTATTATGCAAATGAGGAAAGTGATGACGTCACAGGTGGTTCCACTAAAACAGTGCAACACTCAATCAAGAATATCTCCAGAAATATTGGGGCTGTGTTCTTCAAACTTGGCACCAGAAACCTACACCACAAAAGAAAGAGAATGACCCCTACTATGTTGTTGTCACGG
>JAHPZR010037262.1:2500-17500 GCA_019787425.1 Platygyra sinensis
CGAGCATTTTGATGTCAGTTTTTCAGTTAACTTTTTGGTGAGGTGTTCTGTTTATATTGTTTACCCTGCAGTTTTAAGCCGTAGTAATCTCAAACTACACCAAACGTTATATTTGAAAAACATTTTTAAACAAGAAAAAATAATGCTGCATTTAACTTTTAATGATTCTTTTGAGCCATGTAGGAGTAAAACAACCAGAGCCAACCATCAATACAAGATCCAACCGAAATCAGCTAGGCTAAATTGCTTTAAGTATTCCTTATTCGTAAGAATCATAAAGCCTTGGAACAACTTACCTAACCATGTATTTGAAGGAGGAATTAGTGCAAAAGGCTTCAAAAGCCGCCTGATAACACTATGAATATTTAGTTAATTTTTAAGAGAATGCAATCCTAAGGACGCACGAGCACGCCTAACTATTTTTAACTATTTATGATATTTTAATTCGTAAGCAGGAATTTTATTTATTTAAGTAGCCCGCGTGGCAGGCCGTAGAAAGGGAGGAAAATGAGAAATGAGCGCGGGAGGGAGAAGGTACGGCCTGCAAGGACGCTATTGTTTTCTTTGTTTTATTCGTCCACCAGACGAACGTAAAAATCCTGATTGGTCAGATTTAATGAATTACCTAATCCATCCTTCTGATTGGTCAGCGACCTGTCATTCGAGACCATCACGGTCTTCTCACGTTTATATTCAACAAGGCGGATAAATCAAGAGATCGTTTCGAACTAATTCATCACATGTTTGCCGATGTTAGTAATAACGCCTTTTTCAGAATTATTAGCGACCAGATTATGGACAACAATAACAACACTTTTTATTTGGAAGTCGAGGCCATGAATTTGACTGCCTGATATTTGGCTCAGAAGCTAGTTTGTTTGGAAGACATCGAAGGAGGAAAATTGTTGTCTGTGCATCGGTGGAAAGTGCCACAGATAAGCGATTTCTACAATCACTAAAGAAGAACACTGCTCAGTAGCAGTTTAGTGGCTCGTGAGTTGCATACAGTTGAAACATGCACAACCACTTCAGGCCGACTGTGAATCGATGTAAGAAGCAATCGCTGTTTTCTTAAAGCTCTTCAGAGATTCGCTCGAGACAACTCCGAAAATTTCTGTTCTCGCCGACGGTTTGAATATATTTCTCCAAGCTTTAGATTTATCTGGCAAACTCAAACATTGTTACAATTGCTTTCTTTTTGACCCGGCCTCTTCTCGCTTTTCCCAACGTCCGAAGCTGAGGTCTTCAAACTTTAAAATTCTTTTTTTTTCGTGCAAAACGAGAAATACGAGAACCCATTAGCACCTACAGATTTTGTCGCGAAAGAAGCGGCGTCATTCTGATTGGATAATTTTGACAGCCAGATGTTCCACAGTTGAGTGGTTTTTGCATAGTTAATTAGAGGGCGTAATGAAGATAACAATAGCATCCTTGCAGGCGTCCCCTACCGCGCGCGCGATCCTCCCGCGTACGATTTTCTCGCGCTTCACTGGCTCGTCTTTCCCCTTTCCCTCCCCTTCGGAAGCCTGCCACGCAGGCTATTATTTAAGTAGAAAGTTATTTTTCACATGTGAAAAATTCTATCGCGTTGGAGACCATTATAGTAATAACCTCAAAGTTTTTCTATTTCAAATTTTACGGTAAACATCTTGTTTACTGTTAATTTGAAATAGAGTATTATAATTGTTACCATAAGTTGAAATCGTGGAGCAAACGCTTTTCAAGCTCTATATCCTTGGCGATGTCATATGTCTTTAAAAGGTACTCTGTTTTTATCAGGTTTTAATTCCCAGAAATCTTTTATCAAGACTAGTCAGGCTACCAATAATAAAATGCAAAATGATTGAATCAAGTATCTCAAGAACAAAGCCTTTCAACAAAAAAACCTCTCAATTTTCACTGAGTAATAAAAATAATACAACAAAGGTAAACCTTTCTTAGCAGGAGTGAGGGGCTTTGAATCAAGGACTATTTGAGCAAAATACATGAACCTAATTACTATTTGAGTCCCCTAATAAATTCTTAGAATAATCTATGGATTAAAAACCATCGTTAGTCTCATTATTATAAAAATGTGACATATTATGGCTTGCTTCGTGATACTCCCAAGACTTGCGCATTAATCTGGATGGTGGAATGTTTTTTTTAAAATTAATTTTCTCGATCGGGTATTTATTGCTTCTGCTCTTTTATAAAGAACAAAAGCACCGCTTCGTAGTATAAAAACTTATCACCTCAAGAAAGTTTAACCGCTAAAAAATATTTGCAATGTTAATTTTCTTTTTCAGGAAGATAATCTTAGAAACTCGCTTGGACAGTCATCTGTCCTAAGGCGGTGAAAAGACTCTCGCAAGTCACGTTAGTGATCTCACTGTCTGAATTCTTAACGTACGAATGTCAACGGTAATCGACTCCAGCTGATCTCATACTGAGTTTTATCAGCCTTTGATTGGGACGAATGGTTGTATCACCCGGCGATCCAAAGTTAAGATCATGATCAAGAAAATGGGGCTCCATGTTGCGCTGAGACAAATTCTTTCCCTAATCCTGATTGCTGTACGTTCAGGAATTTCAAGATGCCCAGGTAAGGAAGTGGTTCATCTTGATACTGATACGCGACCATTGCGTTGCCACGTCAAATGATACGTCACTGCCGCTGCAAATGTCATCCCGCAGCCGTTTTAGTCGCCTGTTTTGTTAATTGTGAATTCACATGAGGGGTTCTCCCTTTGAGTCGCTTTATGTTCTTCACTTCATTTGTATTGTGACTTTCTTAAGAGCAATTGAACCTCGAAAACTATGCTTGACATTTATTTATTCTATGTAATGTATTTATATTTCGTCCTCGGCAAATCTGTTCATATACGCTTAAGGGCTGCTTATAGGAAACTGTCAACAAAATAAAATTTAATAAGTATAGGAAATCGTATGAACGCGAGTGCATTTCGTGATATATGGGCACGAGGGATGTTTTTCAAGTTCTCAAAATTGCACGAGCCGCAGGCGAGTGCAATTTGAGAACTTGAAAAACATCACGAGTGACCATATATCACGAAATGCACGAGCGATCATACGATTTTTTATTTATAATATTCTCAACAAAATTATAACAAAAAAATCGAGAAAACGCGACCGTCACGCTTCTATGGACACGCTACTCTGAACTGGCTTCCAAAGTGCTCACATGTTTTATTTCAACCAATCAATTACAACCTAGTGACAGGTAAACCAAGCGTGAATTTTCAGGTAAACTTCAGAAACTTTATAAACTGAACAAGTTTTTATATCAAGAGCATGAAAAATCAGTTAAGCGATGGCAAGTTTGTAATTGTTCCGTAATGAGTTACCTCGAACAGACAGTTAATGCTGATCCGAACTTTTGGGTGAACTGCCTGTCCTTGAATGACGCTAAACGTGACTTGACAGTTGTGGAAATTGTTTACCGTAAAAGCATGATGGCTACTTGCTTGCTGGATCTGTTCCGTACTAGTTGGAAGAAAATTCCACACTGAAAATCCTAGGAAACTGTTTGATGTTGTTGTCTGTGGAGCTCTGCTGATGTGTGATGCGTGATAGCTGTCGATGCTCCCTTTCATTTCCTTCATTGTAGTCGTTCGGCGACTTTTCATTTGCGTGGCCGATCACCTGAATAATAGACTGCCTCTAAACGTTTGCTGCCCTCAGTTGCTTTCCACTACATCGTCTGAGACTAACTCCTAGACTGGAATCGCCGAGAGTTTTTGCTGTCCATAGTATTTCTTCTTCTTTGCTTGTCAGTGCACTTGCCGCGTTCGGCCTCTTCCCTTTTCCTTGCTGGCGAAGATGTCTTACTTTTCGCTCGAGCACGAACTTGGACTGATAAAACTCCCGGTCCCGTGTAATTGAGTACATGTAGTCACGTTCTTTTAAACACCGGTAAAAGGCTGCCAGCATGGACTTCAAACTCTCCGGTTCGTTCTCTAATCCATCTTTGGTAAGTACTTCAGCATTTGTAACTTTTCATCGAGATCTTCGTGCTCATACTCCTCCAGTTTAGGATTGAATTTTCTTTCATTTCCCCAGTTTTCCCAGACATTCAACTACGTTTGTGTTAATTTAGAAGAGCTTTTGTTTTTTGCCTTTAGTTTTAGCTGCTCAACAACTATTTCGTCGGACGAAGTATACCGGCTTTCAGCCATTTTGTTTTTTGCTTCAGTTAAATTTCGCGCTTCCCCTATAGTTTCCATATCAACTTCCGTATTGCACTCTATAATCTCTATTTGCACTCTATAATCTATTTATGCACTCGTTATTGACCAATCAAATACTTGAAATTTTGTTGAGTATATTATATAGCAATTAACAAACCGACAGGGGCCAAAATTTAATAGTTTTCTGATCTTCTGTTTTGAATATTTGACAAACTGAACAATATAATTTTTCCTCGAGTTATTGAATTTATGTCGCGTACTGCATGCTTTGGCCAGGCATGAAATATTATAAGAAGTTTAAAACAAATTTAAAAATTCCTTTGCTGACTATAAGAAAAATTGACAGAACGATGTTAAGAATTCGGAAATATTAAATGTCATGACATTTCTGGTTCTGTCGGACCGAGTGTGGACTAATTTAATTGAATACAAATTGCTCCCGAAAGTCATTATGGTGATTAGGCTTTCGTCAATGATCAATTGCAGTAAAACTATTCATGTATCTGTTGATGCGTTAGGGAGTGGTGTTGTGTAAACTGAAATAATAGACTTAAAGAAGATGCTTGTGAAATTTGCAGTTATCTTTAATATGCAAAACATTTAGAGGGAGCTTAAGAGGCCCTGAGTGAGAAAGCGTGTCCGACCTTGGAAACGGGGGTTCGCCAAATTCAATGAAACTTGGTGAGGACATTGACCTTGATGAGCTATTCCTAGATCCAGTTTTATTTGCCTTCGTTCTATCTTCCTTTCACTTTTTCAGGGGATCCTATTTTGGGGTCTCAGAGTACAAAAAAAAAACACCCATATGAGAGGTAACTTTCGAGTACCATTACAATAAATGTACAAAGGTCATAGCATATATAATGGTATAGGATGTTGGCACTAAGAAAGGTTTACCTTTGTTGTATTATTTTTATTACTCAGTGAAAATTGAGAGGTTTTTTTGTTGAAAGGCTTTGTTCTTGAGATACTTGATTCAATCGTTTTGCATTTTATTATTGGTAGCCTGACTAGTCTTGATAAAAGATTTCTGGGAATTAAAACCTGATAAAAACAGAGTACCTTTTAAAGACATATGACATCGCCAAGGATATAGAGCTTGAAAAGCGTTTGCTCCACGATTTCAACTTATGGTAACAATTATAATACTCTATTTCAAATTAACAGTAAACAAGATGTTTACCGTAAAATTTGAAATAGAAAAACTTTGAGGTTATTACTATAATGGTCTCCAACGCGATAGAATTTTTCACATGTGAAAAATAACTTTCTACTTAAATAATAGCCTGCGTGGCAGGCTTCCGAAGGGGAGGGAAAGGGGAAAGACGAGCCAGTGAAGCGCGAGAAAATCGTACGCGGGAGGATCGCGCGCGCGGTAGGGGACGCCTGCAAGGATGCTATTGTTATCTTCATTACGCCCTCTAATTAACTATGCAAAAACCACTCAACTGTGGAACATCTGGCTGTCAAAATTATCCAATCAGAATGACGCCGCTTCTTTCGCGACAAAATCTGTAGGTGCTAATGGGTTCTCGTATTTCTCGTTTTGCACGAAAAAAAAAGAATTTTAAAGTTTGAAGACCTCAGCTTCGGACGTTGGGAAAAGCGAGAAGAGGCCGGGTCAAAAAGAAAGCAATTGTAACAATGTTTGAGTTTGCCAGATAAATCTAAAGCTTGGAGAAATATATTCAAACCGTCGGCGAGAACAGAAATTTTCGGAGTTGTCTCGAGCGAATCTCTGAAGAGCTTTAAGAAAACAGCGATTGCTTCTTACATCGATTCACAGTCGGCCTGAAGTGGTTGTGCATGTTTCAACTGTATGCAACTCACGAGCCACTAAACTGCTACTGAGCAGTGTTCTTCTTTAGTGATTGTAGAAATCGCTTATCTGTGGCACTTTCCACCGATGCACAGACAACAATTTTCCTCCTTCGATGTCTTCCAAACAAACTAGCTTCTGAGCCAAATATCAGGCAGTCAAATTCATGGCCTCGACTTCCAAATAAAAAGTGTTGTTATTGTTGTCCATAATCTGGTCGCTAATAATTCTGAAAAAGGCGTTATTACTAACATCGGCAAACATGTGATGAATTAGTTCGAAACGATCTCTTGATTTATCCGCCTTGTTGAATATAAACGTGAGAAGACCGTGATGGTCTCGAATGACAGGTCGCTGACCAATCAGAAGGATGGATTAGGTAATTCATTAAATCTGACCAATCAGGATTTTTACGTTCGTCTGGTGGACGAATAAAACAAAGAAAACAATAGCGTCCTTGCAGGCCGTACCTTCTCCCTCCCGCGCTCATTTCTCATTTTCCTCCCTTTCTACGGCCTGCCACGCGGGCTACTTAAATAAATAAAATTCCTGCTTACGAATTAAAATATCATAAATAGTTAAAAATAGTTAGGCGTGCTCGTGCGTCCTTAGGATTTGCATTCTCTTAAAAATTAACTAAATATTCATAGTGTTATCAGGCGGCTTTTGAAGCCTTTTGCACTAATTCCTCCTTCAAATACATGGTTAGGTAAGTTGTTCCAAGGCTTTATGATTCTTACGAATAAGGAATACTTAAAGCAATTTAGCCTAGCTGATTTCGGTTGGATCTTGTATTGATGGTTGGCTCTGGTTGTTTTACTCCTACATGGCTCAAAAGAATCATTAAAAGTTAAATGCAGCATTATTTTTTCTTGTTTAAAAATGTTTTTCAAATATAACGTTTGGTGTAGTTTGAGATTACTACGGCTTAAAACTGCAGGGTAAACAATATAAACAGAACACCTCACCAAAAAGTTAACTGAAAAACTGACATCAAAATGCTCGCTAACCCTGGTTTAACTTCTTATATGAATAAACAGATTTTAATAACGTGTTAGATAAGTAATATGAATGTTTGGTTTTGTCCTTCTTGTGCCTTATTCTCATTCCTTAACATTTCTTTGTATTAAATTTGACTTGCCAGTCCGTTGTCCATCTGTCCAAAGGATCCAAATCAGACTCTAAGGTAGTAATATCATTTGGGTTGGTTAGTTCCCGGCAAATCTTTGTATCGTCGGCGAATAACTTTATAGTCGATTTAACAACTTCTGGTATATCGTTGACGTAGATCAGAAATAAGATAGGCCCTAAAATGGTGCCTTGTGGAACTCCCGAAGTGTCTGGAGACCAATCAGAATGGATACCGCGTATTGCGACTCTTTAAGTTATTCTTTTGCAAACGTTGCTCCTTAACAACAGAATATAGAACAAAGCATAATATAAAACATATCATTATCTATATCCTCAACCATCCCACTTTAAAATTCCTGTCTTTTTCAAAGCAATATTAATTTTATACATTTAATCGACACGATACTGTTGGTTTTTCTAACTGATCAAAGTAGTTTACTTCTTCTTTTGAGATTGTCAAAACAGAAGACAACTGTGGTGAATTTGATTTTAAAATCGCTTTCGTGGTCATACTCATGCGTTGTTCCAAAAAACTAAACACATTTGAAATTGAAACCGTTGAAACGTTTCTCCTTGCCTTAACATTTGTCTATTTGGCCAATCCTTATCATTAACAACCATCCGTGGGATTTCCTGTCACTTGTTTAAGAAATACTGAGAACACTTTAGGTTTTTACATCGAGCAGAAGTTTGAGGAAGAAAGAAGAACTGTTGAAACACTGGCCTGTGTCATCTCCATCCTTCTACAGGTTTTCAAATGCCCCCTTTTTTTTTTTTTTTTTTTTTTTTTTTTTTTTTTTTTTTTTTTTTTTTTTTTTTTTTTTTTATTTTGTTTTTTATTTTTTTTTTTTTTTTTTTTTTATTTTTTTTTTTTTTTTTTTCCTTTTTCCTTTTTTTTTGTTTTTTTTTCTCTCTCTCAACACAACAACGGAGAGGAGAAAAGAGAGAGAAAAGGGGGCATTTGAAAACCTGTAGAAGGATGGAGATGACACAGGCCAGTGTTTCAACAGTTCTTCTTTCTTCCTCAAACTTCTGCTCGATGTAAAAACCTAAAGTGTTCTCAGTATTTCTTAAACAAGTGACAGGAAATCCCACGGATGGTTGTTAATGATAAGGATTGGCCAAATAGACAAATGTTAAGGCAAGGAGAAACGTTTCAACGGTTTCAATTTCAAATGTGTTTAGTTTTTTGGAACAACGCATGAGTATGACCACGAAAGCGATTTTAAAATCAAATTCACCACAGTTGTCTTCTGTTTTGACAATCTCAAAAGAAGAAGTAAACTACTTTGATCAGTTAGAAAAACCAACAGTATCGTGTCGATTAAATGTATAAAATTAATATTGCTTTGAAAAAGACAGGAATTTTAAAGTGGGATGGTTGAGGATATAGATAATGATATGTTTTATATTATGCTTTGTTCTATATTCTGTTGTTAAGGAGCAACGTTTGCAAAAGAATAACTTAAAGAGTCGCAATACGCGGTATCCATTCTGATTGGTCTCCAGACACTTCGGGAGTTCCACAAGGCACCATTTTAGGGCCTATCTTATTTCTGATCTACGTCAACGATATACCAGAAGTTGTTAAATCGACTATAAAGTTATTCGCCGACGATACAAAGATTTGCCGGGAACTAACCAACCCAAATGATATTACTACCTTAGAGTCTGATTTGGATCCTTTGGACAGATGGACAACGGACTGGCAAGTCAAATTTAATACAAAGAAATGTTAAGGAATGAGAATAAGGCACAAGAAGGACAAAACCAAACATTCATATTACTTATCTAACACGTTATTAAAATCTGTTTATTCATATAAGAAGTTAAACCAGGGTTAGCGAGCATTTTGATGTCAGTTTTTCAGTTAACTTTTTGGTGAGGTGTTCTGTTTATATTGTTTACCCTGCAGTTTTAAGCCGTAGTAATCTCAAACTACACCAAACGTTATATTTGAAAAACATTTTTAAACAAGAAAAAATAATGCTGCATTTAACTTTTAATGATTCTTTTGAGCCATGTAGGAGTAAAACAACCAGAGCCAACCATCAATACAAGATCCAACCGAAATCAGCTAGGCTAAATTGCTTTAAGTATTCCTTATTCGTAAGAATCATAAAGCCTTGGAACAACTTACCTAACCATGTATTTGAAGGAGGAATTAGTGCAAAAGGCTTCAAAAGCCGCCTGATAACACTATGAATATTTAGTTAATTTTTAAGAGAATGCAAATCCTAAGGACGCACGAGCACGCCTAACTATTTTTAACTATTTATGATATTTTAATTCGTAAGCAGGAATTTTATTTATTTAAGTAGCCCGCGTGGCAGGCCGTAGAAAGGGAGGAAAATGAGAAATGAGCGCGGGAGGGAGAAGGTACGGCCTGCAAGGACGCTATTGTTTTCTTTGTTTTATTCGTCCACCAGACGAACGTAAAAAATCCTGATTGGTCAGATTTAATGAATTACCTAATCCATCCTTCTGATTGGTCAGCGACCTGTCATTCGAGACCATCACGGTCTTCTCACGTTTATATTCAACAAGGCGGATAAATCAAGAGATCGTTTCGAACTAATTCATCACATGTTTGCCGATGTTAGTAATAACGCCTTTTTCAGAATTATTAGCGACCAGATTATGGACAACAATAACAACACTTTTTATTTGGAAGTCGAGGCCATGAATTTGACTGCCTGATATTTGGCTCAGAAGCTAGTTTGTTTGGAAGACATCGAAGGAGGAAAATTGTTGTCTGTGCATCGGTGGAAAGTGCCACAGATAAGCGATTTCTACAATCACTAAAGAAGAACACTGCTCAGTAGCAGTTTAGTGGCTCGTGAGTTGCATACAGTTGAAACATGCACAACCACTTCAGGCCGACTGTGAATCGATGTAAGAAGCAATCGCTGTTTTCTTAAAGCTCTTCAGAGATTCGCTCGAGACAACTCCGAAAATTTCTGTTCTCGCCGACGGTTTGAATATATTTCTCCAAGCTTTAGATTTATCTGGCAAACTCAAACATTGTTACAATTGCTTTCTTTTTGACCCGGCCTCTTCTCGCTTTTCCCAACGTCCGAAGCTGAGGTCTTCAAACTTTAAAATTCTTTTTTTTTCGTGCAAAACGAGAAATACGAGAACCCATTAGCACCTACAGATTTTGTCCGCGAAAGAAGCGGCGTCATTCTGATTGGATAATTTTGACAGCCAGATGTTCCACAGTTGAGTGGTTTTTGCATAGTTAATTAGAGGGCGTAATGAAGATAACAATAGCATCCTTGCAGGCGTCCCCTACCGCGCGCGCGATCCTCCCGCGTACGATTTTCTCGCGCTTCACTGGCTCGTCTTTCCCCTTTCCCTCCCCTTCGGAAGCCTGCCACGCAGGCTATTATTTAAGTAGAAAGTTATTTTTCACATGTGAAAAATTCTATCGCGTTGGAGACCATTATAGTAATAACCTCAAAGTTTTTCTATTTCAAATTTTACGGTAAACATCTTGTTTACTGTTAATTTGAAATAGAGTATTATAATTGTTACCATAAGTTGAAATCGTGGAGCAAACGCTTTTCAAGCTCTATATCCTTGGCGATGTCATATGTCTTTAAAAGGTACTCTGTTTTTATCAGGTTTTAATTCCCAGAAATCTTTTATCAAGACTAGTCAGGCTACCAATAATAAAATGCAAAACGATTGAATCAAGTATCTCAAGAACAAAGCCTTTCAACAAAAAAACCTCTCAATTTTCACTGAGTAATAAAAATAATACAACAAAGGTAAACCTTTCTTAGTGCCAACATCCTATACCATTATATATGCTATGACCTTTGTACATTTATTGTAATGGTACTCGAAAGTTACCTCTCATATGGGTGTTTTTTTTTTGTACTCTGAGACCCCAAAATAGGATCCCCTGAAAAAGTGAAAGGAAGATAGAACGAAGGCAAATAAAACTGGATCTAGGAATAGCTCATCAAGGTCAATGTCCTCACCAAGTTTCATTGAATTTGGCGAACCCCCGTTTCCAAGGTCGGACACGCTTTCTCACTCAGGGCCTCTTAAGCTCCCTCTAAATGTTTTGCATATTAAAGATAACTGCAAATTTCACAAGCATCTTCTTTAAGTCTATTATTTCAGTTTACACAACACCACTCCCTAACGCATCAACAGATACATGAATAGTTTTACTGCAATTGATCATTGACGAAAGCCTAATCACCATAATGACTTTCGGGAGCAATTTGTATTCAATTAAATTAGTCCACACTCGGTCCGACAGAACCAGAAATGTCATGACATTTAATATTTCCGAATTCTTAACATCGTTCTGTCAATTTTTCTTATAGTCAGCAAAGGAATTTTTAAATTTGTTTTAAACTTCTTATAATATTTCATGCCTGGCCAAAGCATGCAGTACGCGACATAAATTCAATAACTCGAGGAAAAATTATATTGTTCAGTTTGTCAAATATTCAAAACAGAAGATCAGAAAACTATTAAATTTTGGCCCCTGTCGGTTTGTTAATTGCTATATAATATACTCAACAAAATTTCAAGTATTTGATTGGTCAATAACGAGTGCATAAATAGATTATAGAGTGCAAATAGAGATTATAGAGTGCAATACGGAAGTTGATATGGAAACTATAGGGGAAGCGCGAAATTTAACTGAAGCAAAAAACAAAATGGCTGAAAGCCGGTATACTTCGTCCGACGAAATAGTTGTTGAGCAGCTAAAACTAAAGGCAAAAAACAAAAGCTCTTCTAAATTAACACAAACGTAGTTGAATGTCTGGGAAAACTGGGGAAATGAAAGAAAATTCAATCCTAAACTGGAGGAGTATGAGCACGAAGATCTCGATGAAAAGTTACAAATGCTGAAGTACTTACCAAAGATGGATTAGAGAACGAACCGGAGAGTTTGAAGTCCATGCTGGCAGCCTTTTACCGGTGTTTAAAAGAACGTGACTACATGTACTCAATTACACGGGACCGGGAGTTTTATCAGTCCAAGTTCGTGCTCGAGCGAAAAGTAAGACATCTTCGCCAGCAAGGAAAAGGGAAGAGGCCGAACGCGGCAAGTGCACTGACAAGCAAAGAAGAAGAAATACTATGGACAGCAAAAACTCTCGGCGATTCCAGTCTAGGAGTTAGTCTCAGACGATGTAGTGGAAAGCAACTGAGGGCAGCAAACGTTTAGAGGCAGTCTATTATTCAGGTGATCGGCCACGCAAATGAAAAGTCGCCGAACGACTACAATGAAGGAAATGAAAGGGAGCATCGACAGCTATCACGCATCACACATCAGCAGAGCTCCACAGACAACAACATCAAACAGTTTCCTAGGATTTTCAGTGTGGAATTTTCTTCCAACTAGTACGGAACAGATCCAGCAAGCAAGTAGCCATCATGCTTTTACGGTAAACAATTTCCACAACTGTCAAGTCACGTTTAGCGTCATTCAAGGACAGGCAGTTCACCCAAAAGTTCGGATCAGCATTAACTGTCTGTTCGAGGTAACTCATTACGGAACAATTACAAACTTGCCATCGCTTAACTGATTTTTCATGCTCTTGATATAAAAACTTGTTCAGTTTATAAAGTTTCTGAAGTTTACCTGAAAATTCACGCTTGGTTTACCTGTCACTAGGTTGTAATTGATTGGTTGAAATAAAACATGTGAGCACTTTGGAAGCCAGTTCAGAGTAGCGTGTCCATAGAAGCGTGACGGTCGCGTTTTCTCGATTTTTTTGTTATAATTTTGTTGAGAATATTATAAATAAAAAATCGTATGATCGCTCGTGCATTTCGTGATATATGGTCACTCGTGATGTTTTTCAAGTTCTCAAATTGCACTCGCCTGCGGCTCGTGCAATTTTGAGAACTTGAAAAACATCCCTCGTGCCCATATATCACGAAATGCACTCGCGTTCATACGATTTCCTATACTTATTAAATTTTATTTTGTTGACAGTTTCCTATAAGCAGCCCTTAAGCGTATATGAACAGATTTGCCGAGGACGAAATATAAATACATTACATAGAATAAATAAATGTCAAGCATAGTTTTCGAGGTTCAATTGCTCTTAAGAAAGTCACAATACAAATGAAGTGAAGAACATAAAGCGACTCAAAGGGAGAACCCCTCATGTGAATTCACAATTAACAAAACAGGCGACTAAAACGGCTGCGGGATGACATTTGCAGCGGCAGTGACGTATCATTTGACGTGGCAACGCAATGGTCGCGTATCAGTATCAAGATGAACCACTTCCTTACCTGGGCATCTTGAAATTCCTGAACGTACAGCAATCAGGATTAGGGAAAGAATTTGTCTCAGCGCAACATGGAGCCCCATTTTCTTGATCATGATCTTAACTTTGGATCGCCGGGTGATACAACCATTCGTCCCAATCAAAGGCTGATAAAACTCAGTATGAGATCAGCTGGAGTCGATTACCGTTGACATTCGTACGTTAAGAATTCAGACAGTGAGATCACTAACGTGACTTGCGAGAGTCTTTTCACCGCCTTAGGACAGATGACTGTCCAAGCGAGTTTCTAAGATTATCTTCCTGAAAAAGAAAATTAACATTGCAAATATTTTTTAGCGGTTTAAACTTTCTTGAGGTGATAAGTTTTTATACTACGAAGCGGTGCTTTTGTTCTTTATAAAAGAGCAGAAGCAATAAATACCCGATCGAGAAAATTAATTTTAAAAAAAACATTCCACCATCCAGATTAATGCGCAAGTCTTGGGAGTATCACGAAGCAAGCCATAATATGTCACATTTTTATAATAATGAGACTAACGATGGTTTTTAATCCATAGATTATTCTAAGAATTTATTAGGGGACTCAAATAGTAATTAGGTTCATGTATTTTGCTCAAATAGTCCTTGATTCAAAGCCCCTCACTCCTGCTAAGAAAGGTTTACCTTTGTTGTATTATTTTTATTACTCAGTGAAAATTGAGAGGTTTTTTTGTTGAAAGGCTTTGTTCTTGAGATACTTGATTCAATCATTTTGCATTTTATTATTGGTAGCCTGACTAGTCTTGATAAAAGATTTCTGGGAATTAAAACCTGATAAAAACAGAGTACCTTTTAAAGACATATGACATCGCCAAGGATATAGAGCTTGAAAAGCGTTTGCTCCACGATTTCAACTTATGGTAACAATTATAATACTCTATTTCAAATTAACAGTAAACAAGATGTTTACCGTAAAATTTGAAATAGAAAAACTTTGAGGTTATTACTATAATGGTCTCCAACGCGATAGAATTTTTCACATGTGAAAAATAACTTTCTACTTAAATAATAGCCTGCGTGGCAGGCTTCCGAAGGGGAGGGAAAGGGGAAAGACGAGCCAGTGAAGCGCGAGAAAATCGTACGCGGGAGGATCGCGCGCGCGGTAGGGGACGCCTGCAAGGATGCTATTGTTATCTTCATTACGCCCTCTAATTAACTATGCAAAAACCACTCAACTGTGGAACATCTGGCTGTCAAAATTATCCAATCAGAATGACGCCGCTTCTTTCGCGACAAAATCTGTAGGTGCTAATGGGTTCTCGTATTTCTCGTTTTGCACGAAAAAAAAAGAATTTTAAAGTTTGAAGACCTCAGCTTCGGACGTTGGGAAAAGCGAGAAGAGGCCGGGTCAAAAAGAAAGCAATTGTAACAATGTTTGAGTTTGCCAGATAAATCTAAAGCTTGGAGAAATATATTCAAACCGTCGGCGAGAACAGAAATTTTCGGAGTTGTCTCGAGCGAATCTCTGAAGAGCTTTAGAAAACAGCGATTGCTTCTTACATCGATTCACAGTCGGCCTGAAGTGGTTGTGCATGTTTCAACTGTATGC
>JAHPZR010037266.1:0-7500 GCA_019787425.1 Platygyra sinensis
CCAAGTGCGTGTTCTTTTCCCGTAAGCATCCACAGAAAATCGGCGGGATTGTTATTCCTGACAAGTCCGATTTCACCAAAGATATGTCGCCTTTGTGATCTTAATCACATTTAAATCAAGCAAGAAAACAGATACCTTCGTCTCTTTAGAATCACAGCGTTCCAGTCTGACTTAAAACATTTAAGTCTTCAGTTATTTCTGCCTTCAGTGCCATTGTACGTTCCTTTTTGTTTCCGTGACTCGAAATTAAATTTAGTTTCAATAGGATGTTTTTGCTGCGCATGTCTATCTTGTGAATTACAAGCGTTACTTTGATAACTCCCATGCTCACTATGTAAATAAATCACTCTAAAACGAAAAACAGTACCATTTCTTTGTTGAACTAAACAAAACTAACTGCTTCAATCGGCTTAAAATATCTCATTGGGGGTCAAATCGCGTGGTGTGGCGGCGTCTCTACCTCGAAAATATATTTCCCTTTTACTATCACTACGCGATTAAAAGTCCAGTTGGTAGTTTTCTTGTGTAATATACCGATAAAGAGAGTTTCAATCAATAATTCCCCATTTCGTACAAGGCAACAATTGAAATGTTGCATTTCGATGCGCAGAATTTGGGCGGAAATTTTGCCGCCGTATCTACATTTACAATTACGACCTTTACTCTGATTGGATATTACCTCCACTAAGTAAATAGTTCACCCCTGAACTGAAAACAATACCGTTTCGTTTCTGAGGAAACGAAACAAAAAAGATTATAAGATCCATGAAAAGGAGAAAAGTTAGGTCCAAGCTGAAGTGTATTCTCAGAAAATACTCCTAAATCGTCCAGATTGTATGGCTTAAGGACTCACTATAAGTTATGGTATGTAACATATCTGCACAAATGTGAATGTTTTTTCAGTAACTTTTTAAAACTAAAAAGTGAGACGGCAAGCAAACTTTTGCGAAATAACAAACAAACAACTAGTTCTTCCCTAAATAATCACAAAATAACAAAACTTAAAGACTAGTTGTGTCTCAAGAATGAAGCCTTTGACATTTGGTGATATCAAGTTAAATCCAGGCCCTGAACAAAATTTAAACGGTTAAACTGTATTGTCAGTTGGTTCCACTATGTTGTTAAACATGCGATTACGTCAGCTAGGATTGAGACCTGTTGATGTTGGTAGTGATGGCGACTGCTTTTTCCGAGCAGTTTCTCATCAGTTATATGGTGATCCCAATCATCACTTACTCATTTGGCAAGCTGGTGTTCAATACCTTAGCAATAACCCTGTACGTCTTACTGAAAGCAATACTGAGAATTCATGGAATGAATATATAAATATGTCAATGCAAGGTACATGGTGCGATGCATTGTTTGTACAAGCAATTGCAGACTGTTAAAATGTAGCAATTCATATTATAGAATCTCGTGAAAGTTTGGCTGGGGAAACTTTGATAGAGCCAAATTATTTAGCACAACACCCACCAACAACAATATTGAGACAACACCTTTTAAGAAATTCATGACAAACTTAAGAAAACGAAAAAAGCTCACTCACGTACTTGGTTTTCCAATGTCCACAGTAAAACCCAAAAGCCACGGATACAAAACGCAAATGTCCATCGTTCGCGAAGCTTGCATTGCGTCGTTTCCCATGTGATCGTACCTACTTTTTCACACTCTGTGCTTTCTTCATTATTCAAAGGGAAGGTTCCCAAAGCACTGTGGGGAAAGAGTCCTTCAACGCCGAGAAAAGAGCCGAGATATGTCCACTATCGCGTCCCTAAGTGTGGGCGCCATTTTGTGAAATTCGATGACGTCACTATCCAGTTTCTGGTTGTGGCCCGGACTGATTTACACATTGGTTGACAGAATTTTGAAAATCAAGAACACCACCACTGGACGGGAAAAAAGATCTCCAGCAACTATCGATAACTCTTCAACGCAACTCCTTCCCTAGCTATCTCATAGACAAGATCATCAATGGGCATAGAAATAAATTTTCTTCCAGACCAACTCAAAACAACAATTCTACTACTGGGGAAAACACTACAGGTATTCAATACTTCAAACTGCCATATAGAAGACCAACCTTATACTTGAAATATAAATCAGACAAGCGTTATACTTGAAACAAGTAAAGCTAAGGAAATTTGTAAGAAGCCCAGTGTAAGTGCTCTTGTGATATATTGAAATGATACAAGAAGCCCCGAGTTATCCACCAAAACACTGTTCCAGGAAAGGGAGTTTCCCATTGAGTTGAGTTTGAAAAGTAAACCTCTTCGCAACTAGGGTAAAAGAGCATCTCTCAACTGACAAAAATTTCTCATGTCTACAAACACCTGAACGGTTCACCTAGTTGCAAACGCAAATGTTCGGTTGATTGTTTCAAGATTGTAGATTCAGCTAAAACTAGACATTGTCTTAAGCTCAAAGAAGCGATCTACATCAGCCGCTTAAAGCCAGAACTAAATGCGCAATTACAACACAACATCGGTTTTTGCTTCTTGTGACTCGATCACTCGAGCACTTGCACGCGCAGAATTGTAACTGTTACTCTATTTTAAATTTCAAATTATTAACGTACTCAAACTGTAAACGTATTTAAAACAGTGGAAAACGGAACAACACAGTAAACTGATGATGGCATGAGTTATGCAGAAACACGTCTTTATCGTTAGCTTAAAATTGTCACTAAGTTTGGCAATGTTTTATACATTAAGAATAAATATTAATACTTATATTTATCTCCCGGTTTTTTTTTTTTTTCGCTTGTATTTATTTTTATTGTATATGTTAAGCGTATGTTGAATATAGTAGGGGTTTAGATCGCCGTTGGGACATTAGCTCTGTTTCTTTCCCCCTGTCACATCTCGCACTATTTTGAATTTATTTGTCTATTGGAAGTTAGTTGTTCGTCTATTTAATTTATTTGTTCTTGTAATTTTGGTAAGGAACTCATTAAACTAAACTAAACTAACCAGAGTTACCTGGCATCCTCTCCACTCCCCCCACCCCCAAAAAGCATTGCAAGAGTCTAAGATTCGATCCGAGTTCTCTGAATATTATAAGTAAACCTTGAAACCATTTTCTGATTCAGTTGTTCTTTGTTTTAAAACAACATCAGTCTAATCAAGTTTCATTCACTTCACTCCAATGAATTCGTGACAAGTTAAAAGAAGTAACAGATCGTGCTGTAGACAGCAATAGTTATTACAGCTTAAAGTAACAGCTATGTGCTTACTCGCATGATGAATCATCCTGCAAGTCAAAATCGATGAAAGAAATGTTCATCGTCTGGTTGCGTGGAATAGGAATCCCAAAACTGCAGTCCACATCGCTTGGGTAGTTGTTAGGATATCCAGGACTTTTTAGTGTGTTATTAACTACCGAACCACACCCTGTTTGAGGAAAGGCATAAACATTATATATACTAGATAAGAATGAAAGTTCTCTTTGAGAAAACACATTGCAAGACAGGTGTACAAAAGATAACATCCCACCATAAAACCCGACTACTGAATTCTGCCTGAATGCTCCGCCCTAAACCCTTCAGAGGTCAGGTAGAGCGCTAAAGATTTGGCCACCAAATTAGTATAGGGCCGTGTCCACATGTCATAACCGTAGTTTGATGAAGTGCAGCTAGTATGCCATGTTACACTCAATATGCAGGTCTGTTAACAGGCGTTTAATGTTACAAATATACTCAATCACCCTACTTATAATATATCAAACATTTAAAATTAGGAAAAGTACTTCCGTGTGGACGAGCAGTGAAAAGTATCAGGAATCCCCTTCTTTCGTCGCCTCCGTCTGAGTGGAATGTTATCAACATCTTGTCTCCAGTTAAAAGAATGTTCTGTCCTGTCCTTTTGCCACAGTATTTACCAACCATTCTTCCGTCTTTAATAATCTCTAGATAGTCATGGCTGTGCATAAGAAATGGAAACAATTCGCCGCTATCACACGATTCAGTTACTTCGGGGTCATTAAATAAGATAAAGCAGACAGAGATGTCAAATCCTTTATAGCCAAGCTTGGTCGGGAACTTACTCTGAGCTATTGTTACTTTATTTGGTACGGATTGACTTGTAAATCCTTGTAACACATATATACCAATGAGGGATGTTACAATATACCAGAGTTTCTTTTATTTTCGCATTTGGTCTTATTAGGTCTACATATTGGGGGAAAGGAACAAGCCAAAGAGATGGATAAGATGTCAGGCTGGCAAGGCGGTGAACAGCTGTCATTCTTTCCTATCTCTCTGGAGCGCAGAAGCTTAATGTGTACAGAGCTTTCAAAATGGCACCTTGATCCCTGAAACTAAACGCAGCGGCTGAAACCATGAATTCAGATGTGCTGTACTATGGTGTAAATGCATGTAAGGGCCATTTGGCGCAGTTTTACAATTACGCAATATCAATATCGATTACATGTAAGGCGCCGCTATCATGCTTACAATTTCACTTCACAACTGTGTTTACCATTCATACAGTATTCAGCATGAGATTCAATGATTTAAGAGAGAGTTGCACTGACTATTCGACGCATGTGCAAGCTGTGACGTGCCCATCCAATCAGATGCGAGTTTGTAACTCGTTGGTCTGTTCCAGAGTAAAGGATTCGGCCCGAATAACAAATTCGATGTTGAATCCTAATTTAGCCGTGTTGTAATTCAAATGTTATTTTTACGCTCTCGCCAAATGATAGTCTGTGATTTTCGAAATACCTCTTGTTTACGTGAAAACGAAAATGTACTTTTTGCAAGTAGTTTGAAAATACGAAAGGAAAATGATTTGATCGAGAAATCTTATCTATATCATCATGCTTTAGTGCCTGACCGACAAAAGGCAAATTACCTTTGCACTTTATTGGTTTCTTTATTGGTTTTCAACACTGTTACATTAATTAATTAATGTAAATTTAAACAAATGAACCGAAAGGTTCATTTGCATGCTTCCGATTGCATGTTTTATGAACAATCAAATGAAATTGTTAAAGTGCTGCTGAAACGAAATTTCCACATGTGAGATTTTTGCTTCATAATAAAGTTTGAACCTTACTTGGAAATACTACCAACTTTTTTTTCGCATACGGTAAGCGAAAACTCCTTTTTCAGCCGTCCGAAGTTGACCGGGTGAGCCAAAACAACGTAGTGGCGTCACTGGTTGTGCTACTTTCATGTCTGGCTGAAAATTTAGAGTGATTATGGGAGAAGAGATAAGTGTTCGAAACCCCCGAAAAACATCTTTAGGAAAGCTCAGAACTGTGAAGCAGTTAATAACAGTAGCCTTAGACCTGAAGAGGCGGAGAGTTGATCTTGAGGCCTTTCAGTCTATTCATTTGGATATTTCCAGGATATTTCATGTAAGCAAGCAAACGAGTGCGAGTTGTTAAATCGAAAAACGATCAGGACACTTGGTTAAATGGCGATCACTCATTTAACAATAGCTACACTCATAAAGTAAAGTAGACATCAAAACAAGAGAAAACGGCTTTTGAAAATATTATCCGGAGTATTGCTGCACGAAACGCAGCAACAGCGCTTCTGGTCTTCGAGTCGCTTCGGTTAGAGGAAACCGGACGCTCACCGCAGACAAGATTGTGCTACAGTGACCTTTTATCTGGTTGGACACGAGAAAGCGGCGGAAATGGAGCCTACTACATCATACAAGTTATCACAACAGCAACAATTCAAGAAACGCTCGGAGGTAACGAATTTAAAACTTTATAAGCAAACTAAGCTGCCATGACCCCTTGTTTTCAGGAAACGAGAGAAAGCGTGACAGTGTCGGCGGCGAAAGACCATATATGCAAATTAGTTGAAATTCTGAAAATAAACCTTCGAAAGGAGTGTAAAATAGTGACCTTTTAACGAATTGCTTTGAACTTGGATATTAATAAATGAATATCTTAGACATAGTGTGCGTTAAAGAACTCAAAGTAATCCATCGGCCGTGAAATGTTGCATTTGGGAGACACGTGTGAGAGAAGCAAAATATTCCCGCTTTGTTTACACTGATGCGTATGCGGCGATAAAGCAAACCCCTGCTGTAGACCACAATTCTAGTACCAAAGAGGTTTTTGTCTACCACAACAACTCCCAGTTATTAGTATCATAAAAAAAAAAAAAAATGTCCTCTGTGTGCAATCTAGTACTCGCTGCAAAGCTTGTGGACGGTTAATAATTTCGTGATTGTGCGGATGGCTGATGTGCTTACCGCTTTTAATTAATGTAGTAAAGTTTGGGAGGCCTTGATACATATTCAAACCTAGGTTAAATAGAACTTAGATAACAGCGAGAATCCAAGTTTTAGATCCAGGCTGAAAACAAAAGGACGATATATCGTGTTGAGGCTTAGGTCTTGATATAAAAGTAGCCACACCCGTCTTCATGTCTTCCAATCGTAGTGGTACTATGACGAAAATCGCACCTTTCCTATTTTAAGCCATTTTGAAATACAAAAAAGTAGACTGCATGAGAAGAAAAATGGCGTTTACTATTTTCAAATATCTCTTTTCGTTCCAGAGATATTCAAGTTTTTAAAATATGCAAATTAGCCAAGTAGTGACGTCATACACTCAACAAGATTTTGTTCAAATATGATGAAAAGAGATATCTCAGCCAGTTTGAATCAGAAATGTTTGATTCTTTGCAGTAAGATTCTACCAGGAGCCATAATCAGGGACGGAGACCGTAAGCGCGCGCCATTTCTAGTATTGGGGCTGGCCCCTTGATATGGGACAATTTTTCTATTTTTGGAACAAATTGCGCCATCACACGCGCGTACATTGCTGCGAGGATTTTCGAGGATGTCGCGCAGGGTAAATGGCGTCCGCAGTTCCCGAAATCGTTTATGCTTTTGGCCCACAACTCAACGCCTTTATGGCTGTTGGAATTCTTTGCCTGCCGAAGTTTCGCGGGAAAAAAATTAAAACCCAAGCGTTCATGAAAAATATTTTTTTCCACTAGAAATTGTGCGAGGAACATATATAAACCTATATTTATTTGAATCGTCGATGAGGTGACCTTTTCTTTATATATTTTTTCCCTCAGGGTCAGAAAATCTCTAATTACAAAAACACGCCAAACCTACACCTTGCAAATAATCTCTTCGAAACCCTGACTTTGAAGCGTTTTGTCACTTTAGCGTAAATAGATACCACATATCGGCAGTAGTAAAATCTATTCTTTAACGATCCAGCTTCATCATGTTAAAGTTTCAGCGAAATCGAACAAAACCAGAATTAAATAGAATTTTTCTTGTGACCTTGATTTATCGCATTGCGCAACAAAGAAAGCGATGGTCGCCCATAGCAACCAAAACACACAAACATAACATCATCGGACATTTCGGTAAAAGTAATCCACAATAATTGTCCGAGAACTGAAACTTGAAAAGGAATATCTTTTTCGAACTTTTCTTAGGTTATTTAGACGAAAACATGACCTCAGTGGGCTAAAAAAACGAACGAAACAAGAAACATACACTGAAACATAATGCGAGG
>JAHPZR010037266.1:12500-20000 GCA_019787425.1 Platygyra sinensis
AATTTCTTTGGCCCAACCCTAATTTTGAGTTCCTAGCTTAGAAAGCGTTGTCTTGGGGACCATATTCACATTCCCAAATGATAGGAAATGTTTACACTTTCCAAAAGAGAGAAATTCTCATCGTTTGTTGGTTGTCGTGGCGTCATGTGAAAACGGTCTATTAAGACGGCTTGGCCTGTTACAGTCAACAACTATAATCATGTTATAATATGACAGGTTTTACATAGACGCAGAAATGATTTTATTTGATCTTGAATTCATAGAGTAGCCATATTATTGTAAACATAGAAACAACAAGAACTACTTTTATGTTTGTCTACATTATAAAAATTTAACTGATCAGTAATCATGCCTGAGAGGAGACTGTTTTTACTACACGTTTGAAACTCTTTAAAATTTTGCCAAAAAGGACCTCTTTGTTTCTTTAACAACTCAAGAGAGCATACAAAAAGGCGGGAAGCTTAGTTAAAAAGGCCCGTTACCATAGCAATCGTAAAGTAAACACAATATCGTAACGCTGAGGATGAATTGTATTCCACATAATGTTCCTCACCATCGCACAGGCTAAGTTTTTTTTTTCTCCAAAATTAATTGCTGTGGAGCGAGCGTAGCGAGCGAGCAGCAACATAATCAGGATTTAAAAAGAATATATAAAAGGAGTACTAATTTTCGAATTCATCACTGTTTACCAGAATGCATTGCATTTAACCAGAGTGCACTGCGCCACTTTTTACCAGAGTGCATTGCGCCATGAACAACACGAGGATGTGATATCGTCTTTTGGCGTGGATTTCAGTGACAAATTTTGCTCTGATTTACCTGTAAAACGACGTGAAGGAGATCGTAGTTGACTTTCACAACTCTTGCTTTGTTTTTAATGCAGTAGGTGAAAGTTTGCAAATCTGGACGATTAATTGTGACATATTATTTTAAACTTAGTATGTCATTGTTTAGCAGTCCTGTCTCCGTGGTCGAATTCTTAAATCAGATGAAGAGAAATCGTAGTTACTAAAACTTGTAGAATAATTAAAAAAAAAAAACAAAAACAAAACAAAAAAAACGGGAAACTGTAGAACACACGAGCTATTCCTTTTCATCCAGACATGGATTGAAACGTTTTAGTATTTTCACACTTCCGGCGATGGACGCGTCTTCAACACTGTCCACAGTCTAGAGGCATATAAAGCGTTCCAGTACAGAATTTATAAGTGAGATTTCTGCTCCTGCAATTTCCACGTCTTTTCGATTTTGGGTAAAGAGGAGGTAGATGTGTGTCGCATGTGTATGTGCTTTATTGTCTCGATCCCTTGTCACACTTCGCATCGATATGTCACGATGCATGAGGTTGATGCATAGAAGGACAGATTTTAAGTCACACACAAGATTTTGACACTAATTTTAAGAAATAAAGGTTATAATGTAAGACTTGGAACGCGCAGATAGATTAATGACTACGTAACATATGTAAGATATGTTACTATCAACACAATGTGCCGCAGCATTACTATCTTTTAGATACCCTAGTATATAACAAAATTAATATATAATTAAGACTTCGACTATGATCTTGAAATTTCTATTTAAACAGTAGAGTGTTTCTGTCAAGGAGCTATCGGCTGATAGTTGCTCCGCGGAAATTTGATGTTCTTTAAAAAATGTGCTAGCTATAAGAAAATCAAATTTCCAAGGGTAAACTATAAATCCGATAGTTCCGAGACATAAACACTCTCTCTATTGTCTTTATTGTTCACCACTAAATGTTCCCGCGTAGCGGCATGCCTCAAAACTGAAAACGACAAGAATTTATTTATCAAAATTTCCAACCCAGCTATGGAGCGCCTGGTGTTTTGCATTTTCCGTTGTATCCTCTTCAAACGATTTTACATCTATACACGTATAAACAATTTTATATGTCAACTGTTGACTTCAAAAGACGAAACCTATAGAGGAACCTGTACCTTAGTATACCGCAGTTTTCAGCCTAAAAAAGTGCTTCTTTTGCCCTCTTCTAACTAAAATCGACATGGGACGATAAATTCTTTTCATCTTATCTAAAAGCACTGTAGGAGAAAGCTGCCTTTCATGAGCCACTTCCGATGAGCGGGCACTATCGTCAGTTATAATCCATCAAATCTTTTCGCTCGCGCGCGATTGGTCTAAACACGTCACGTGACCGAATATCCCCCAGCTAAAACTGGAGGATATCTGAGATTAGTATTCAACAAATTGTACACTATCCAAATATGCGTCATGATGCTCTCGATATCTGTCATTCGTAGGTAACAGATATTCGGCGATATAGTAGCTTCGTACGTGGCGAGAAAAAGTTGAAGACGAAAACAATGTCGACTGAATAGCTTTAAAAATGTTACTAGCTTGGAAATCATTTTGTTATCAATTTGTTTGAATACTAAAACAATTATCCTGCTCAATCTCGCGGACTATCGTCTGATTTAGCCGACTCTACGGCCTCGTCGGCTAGTATCAGCCGATATTCCGCGCGATTTCGCAGGATAATTGTTAAATATACCCCAATTTTTAAAACTGCGCGCGTTGCGTAAAAGATTTGAAGGATAATAAACACGATAGTCTCCATGTAGGGCGAAAATATGCTCGGATATTTGTCCTTGGGCATTATCTGTTCCTCGAAGCTCACAGTTTTCCTCGAGCTCCGCTCTCGGAAAACTGTTCGCTTCTCGGAACAGATAATCTCCGCGGACAAATATCGTAGCATATTTTCGTCGCCAAATGGAGACTATTGTTTATATAGTCGCCCTAGGGCATTTTATTTAATAGTTAGATTATGAGCTCGAGGTTTAAGCAATAGAAAACGTTTTCCGTGTTTTGCATAGCCTGATATAAACACGAGAGGGGTTGGGAGAATTCGAGACAGCTGTGCAAACCCGAGACGAAGTCGAGGGTTTGCATAACTGTCGAGAATTCTCCCAGCCCCTCGAGTGTTTATATCAGGCTATGCAAACACAGGAAAAAGGTTTTCTATTGCTTTAATAAATTATTTCACAAAATTAATTAGAAAAATGAAGGGAAATTTTGTTTATTAACTCCTTGATCCAAAAATATTTTCTCAATGCACGCTCTAGGCAATCATCTTTCCTACTAACCAATCAAAACGCGCATCTGATAACGCACGAACCAATGAAATTTCGCGTTACAAAAGTCAAAATTTGTGGCAAAATCGCCATCAAGGAAGCGAGCGCCGTGTAAATGAAAGTGATATCAGCTTTGAATCCTTCTAAATCTTTAGGAGAAATGCCTAAATTTCGGTGAAACAGAAGAAATGTTCAAAAGATTTACGACTCTGTAAAGAAAAAACTTCAAGAGTGAAACCAGTGTGGTTGATCACTCTTGAAAGTTACTCGAACTTGCCCGATTTGGCAGCCCGAGAAGATGGTTGAGAAGTTGAATCGCCTATCGTGCTTTGTGAAGTTTTGCAGTTTGGAGTTGTAGCACAAGCAGGCAGGGTTGAGTTTATGCAGTTCAGTCCATCATTTTGCTGAGCTGTCTGGTACATTCTTTTAAGTTTTAATGGTCATTTTTAAACATTTGACAGCCAAAACACGGCAACCAATCGCCCGTGCACAATTTGATTTGAACAGATTTCTTATTGGCAGACTGTAACATATAGTTGGCGTTTAATGTTATTGCACATCTTTATAAAAAAAAACAGAATGTGATTTTGAGAATTTTATTGTAGTAATTAAATGCGAAAATTACCTTGAAAAACGTTTACTGTGTATTTTGTTGCATCATATTCTGTTGTCTTTGCTTGAGCTCCCTCGACAAGGTCGTCTAGCTCATTAACATCGAGGCATGTAAAGCACTGTTGTTTGTCTTTCTTCTGCTTTTTTTTCCACGGGTCAGAGGGAAAGAGACGGTCAATCCCCAAATCAAAACTTGGGAAAGTTTTCTTCATTTGAATTCCTTAATATTTGTACCTGACAGTTAGACTACCGGCTTTAAAATGGTTTCAAATTGTGCCGGGGAAACACAGAAAGCGTGACGTGACAACCGTGTTTGCATACTCTCATCTAAACACACCTATCGACCAATGAGAATGCGCGTACTGTCTTAAATATTTTATAATGGCTGATAGTATACGAGTAGCTCAGCCAATCAGATTGCATCATTTGCATTAATATACTAATAGAATTCTACTAATTAAACAGTAGAGTGTTTCTGTCGAGGAACTAGTTCTGTCGGACTTGATAGTTGCATCGCGGAAATTTGATGTCCTTAAAACAAATATTTGCCCGAGAAGCGAAGCTTTGTCTTTGTCTTTATTGTTCACCACTAAATCTCCCTGAAGCGGCATGTCTCAAAACTAAAAACGACAAAAATTATTAATCAAAATTTCCAACCGCGGTGGAGCGCTTAGGTGTTTCGTATTTTCCGTTGTATCCTTTTCAGATGATATTATATCTATTTAACAAATAGATTCCATGTTGCCGTGATAACGTCAAAATAAGGTCAGAACAAAAAAGTGGCACACGAGGCGTAGCCGAGTGTGTCACTGATGGTCTTTCCACATTTTGACGTCTTCTGTGATCTATTACTGAACAGACGCACGGCAACATGGAATCTATTTGTTTTATATAATAACAAAAAGCGTTTTTTATTTCAAAATATTTCAAAATATTTCAAAATAACGCGAACGCCATTTGACGTAATCTATTACCTATACAAAATGAAGCAATTTAATTGGTTACTGTGCGTAGCAAAGAATTGTGATTGGCGATAATTGTTACTGCGCATCCCTACTGCCCACGCAAATTCAGATGCCACGTCATGTATCAGCGCGCGCTACGTACTAAAATGAACAATGACAGGGCAGATGGCCATTGCTATAGCTTTGATTGGATTTAACGATTTTGGACGTTCGGTGACCCCTACTTTTCTTTTCAGATTTTATTTACAATTATCTCCATATTGTCCAAACATGAACATAAAATCAATGTGAGAAGTTAAAAAAAAAAGCAAATCAAGATTTCTGTCCACGGGACATGGAATTGTGCCATCTTGCGGCTGCAAGGTCCGTGGAACAATGGTCGCTAAATGCGAACTTGTTCTTTGAGGAACCTCAAAAGTTGACTAAATTTGTTTAATAGGTCCATTTAAACAATATTTGGCACAGCTCTAATTGCAATATTTTCGGACTTGTAGCTACTGTGGCCTTCTTCGCTAACGAAGCCCGATTTACTGAGATTAAGGTGTTCTTCCGGGCATGTTCTCTCCAAAACGAAGTCGGTGACCCCCATTATATATATATATATATATATATATATATATATATATATATATATATATATATATATATATATATATATATATATATATATATATATATATATTTATTTATTTATTTATTTCTGACATCACTAACTCATCATCTTTCAAAGGTAAAATTTTAAGAAAAAAATCAATGATAGAAAATTTTCGCGCGAACGTCCTTAAATCACGCCACTGTCAAACATGACTCGAGCGTCGCTCCTCGTGGAATGAAAACTTACACCGAATGCAGAATTGAACTGCGAAATTTAACAACCTTGAAGAAATCGCTAAAAAGTCAGGTCAGTTTTTGTCATCAGAGCAGCCCCGTCAGCCGAAAAGCTTGGAGGTTGCCTTGAAAATTGCAAGGGTTGAAAAATTTCCCTCGGAAAACTTGTGGTTGCGGTCAACCTTTTGTCTTCTGTGGTTGGTGATTCGCGAATCAGTTTGATATAGTGTCGGAGACACATTTTAGCTGTGATGCTGTTGGCCGTGAGCTGTGGTTAGTTATACTTAGCTCGCTGCTGTGCCCTGAAACGGTCAGGAACATTCGAAGCGGAAGCGGAGGTTATGTGTTTATTTTATCTGATTTTAAGAAGTGATGTTTTGAAGTTTTATTCCTGACATCAATCAGTGAGTCAACAGTTATTTTTACTCTGGGAAAAGTTGAATTTTTTAAATAAATTAATCTCAGAAACATTTTTTGTTTATTGTGTTTGCTAAATTCGAGATAAAGCAATGGTTTTCGGGTTACCAAGACCAATTTTATGCGTGGTTTAGTCTCGCTCGACTGCCGACTGAGACTACTGGAGAATTTTTCTGAATCATTTTCTAAAAGAAACGGCTTTATCTTTCTTCGTCTGGCTTCTCGAACCTGCTGAATGCTCTGGCAAAACTTGTTTGTACCTTATCTTTTGCCCAGTCACGTAAAATATTATCTTAATTCTCAAAATTTTCTGCCATTTTAAAACAACAGAGGGAAAAACGGAAGCAACTACATCACATCGACTTAGACCATGTGAGACTCCTTATTTTTCATACATAGTGTAGAAATCACACTTAAACTTTTTTTCTTAAGTTCAAAAAAGTTGGCATGAAGAGAACTCTAACGTGGATCATCGGATCACCAAGCGGGAATCATATCCACCAAACCATCGACGTCACCCTGCCAAGTCCTCGATTCTTTTTTACTAGAAATCCTAATCCTAATGTAAAAGCTAACCCTAACCCAATCTTAGCTAATGTAGGCTGACCTTAGCGCTATTTAGGCTGACCGAACGATATTTAGACCCACAGAAGTGCTATTTAGACTAACAGGAGTGCTAATTACAGCTGTAATTAGGCAGCATGACTCATCAGGTTTAGGCCGATGATATTCGCTATATAAAGAACTGAGTGATGCGTGGTGTAATATGTCATGGGCTGTCTATCTGGTTTAGGTCGATCATATGTATTGCTTTCCGGGAAAAACTTTGTAATGATGACGTCAAAAGTGCATCTGTTCTCTAATGGATCACAAGCGAGAACCAATCAAAATGCTAGAATAACTTGGTTTATTATATAAACATTTATGAACAATTTTATATGCCAACTGTTGACTTCTAAGGAAGAAACCTTCTAAAGAGGAAACCTCGAATCTTGAAGCCTCTGCGCCCTCTTGACGTTTAACTGTACCGTAGTTTACCGCAGCTGCCTAAAAATACTTCTCTTGCTCTCTTCTAAATAAATAGACATGGGACGATAAACTCTTTTCATCTTATCAAAAAAAAAACTGTAGGAGAAAGCTGCCTTTCCTGAGCCACTTCCGCAATAATGTATTTGTTATTGTATTCAAAATTTAAGATTATTTTTGTCACTGCTCGCCCCATTTGGAGATGTTTGCAAGTTATTTCTGTCTCTGGTCGCTTCACTGAGAGCTATTTTGTCACTGTACCGCCATTCGACATTATATCTGATGCTGATCACCTTGCTTCGAACAGTTGTTGTGTTGAGTTATTTTGTAGGCTTATTGCCACAGTTCGAATAGACCATTTTACAGTTGTCTGCTTGGTGACCTAGCCTTTAAATGGCAGCGAGGCTGGAGATGACCTTGCTTTGATACAGACCTCTCAGCTTTTGTCATGTAAAAGCACCTAGTTAGCATTATAACAAATTGATTTACTCAACAAAAACTGTGAGGTCTTTATCAAAACAAGATCATCCCCAGCCTCGCTG
>JAHPZR010037266.1:30000-33031 GCA_019787425.1 Platygyra sinensis
CCTTTATATCCCGGGTCACCAGAACACCATTGCTGATTCTCTCAGTATCAGATATTTTTTTCTTCTTTTTGATACCTTTTCTCATCTTAGAAGTTTAAAACAATGCCCTATACCACAAGGACAGCAACATGTTTCGTCCGCTCAGCAAAGTTAAGCCCTGTTCGGCGGAGATAGTACTTGGGTGGGTGACCAAATACGAATTCCCCGTGTTATAAGAACTTTTCTTTTTTTCCACTACCTTTTCCAAGGCGATATTAACCCTTTAATGCCCAATAAGGACTTATAGATTTTACTCTGTCTAAAGCCAGATGATTTTACTCGTCAAAGGGAGACCCCTTGGCCCTTGGGCACTAAAGGGTTAAAAAACTATCTCCTTTAAGGAGTGCAGAACTGCTATCCTTGTGTAATGTCGTTTCTTTCATTTATCAACTGTTTGTTTCTCATTTCATGGCCATATTTATGTGTATTTATTTTATACATACAGCGGGACAATCGTTCGAATTCTCCTCAATTCTCTCGACTGTTGATCTTTCAAAACATTTAATCATGGCTTGAAACATTCGAAAATTCATACAGCTCGTTCGATTCGTGCCTTTGAAAACTCCGGCGAATCAACAAGAATAAAAGTTGTAAGAATTTTTTCAGTCTCACCGGCACACTTCGAGGGATAGTGGGGTACACTTAATCAATTATACAACAAAACGCGCGGTATTTTGAATAGCTTATAGGAACATTAAAGCGCACGGCAAGTTGATTGAGCGATAAGCGCTGAACGGTATAAATACTTCAGAATTTTTATTTCAAACTAAGACAACTCAAGTTGAAGATGGACAAACAACTGGAAGCTTCAATTTCGCAAGCGTTCAGGGAGGTTGAGAGAGATCTCTTTCTTCCGCACAACACGTTGGTCGACACGCTGCCGAAAGATCATTTACCATATCGTCCCGAAAGGAAAAAATCTTTACGAGTGTTCCTGGACCAAACCTTCATGGCAAGAGTGCCTGACAGATGTATAAAACATTCAAGGGATCTAAAACTCCTCAAAAGAGTTGCCGAGCAAGACGAGACGATCCGCTCCTCATGAATGGGATAGACGTACTTCTGGAGCAGTAAGGAAGAAAGCTTTAAATCCAAAACGGCTCCTTTAGGAGCCACCAAATCGAATAGAAGCAATGATCAATGATAATATTATTTTATACTTAGAAAATAACATTCATCTCCCTTCGTCAGCACGCACACACCTTGATTGAAAATGGACACAGGTCCCTCTTGTAAAGAATTAGGAATTTTTAATAAATACACTTGTTTCTCATTTGATTTACATGTGTGTAGATTGATTCTCGAGTCCGAGGGGAAAAAATATGAAAAGACTGATCCCAGGCCTTCGAGTCCAGTGGGCAGTTTTCTCGCCCAAAACAAACTCCTATGGAAACCTGGGACTTCGTTTCCAGGTTTCCGAGCCGCTACCGCCATCTTGCATTCTTAATTCACTTCCTGATTGGTCCGATTTTCAAGACGCCATCTTGGATTTGGAAAACAATAGAGTCTATTGTTCTCGAAACAATAGCCTATTGTCTTTCTCGGCTCCTGATTGGTTACGGGTCATATGAGCGAGGTATAGTAGTCTGAATATTATAAGTAATTGCGACCTTGAAACCATTTTCTGATTCAGTTGTTCTTTGTTTTAAAACAACAGCAGTCCAATCAAGTTTCATTCACTTCACTCCAATGAATTCCAGACAAATTAAAGGAAGTAACAGATCGTGCTGTAGACAGCAGTAGATATTACAGCTTAAAGTAACAGCTATGTGCTTACTCGCATGATGAATCATTCTGCAAGTCAAAATCGATGAAAGAAATGTTCATCGTCTGGTTGCGTGGAATAGGAATCCCAAAACTGCAGTCCACATCGCTTGGGTAGTTGTTAGGATATCCAGGACTTTTTAGTATGTTATTAACTACCGAGCCACACCCTGTTTGAGGAAAGGCATATATATTATATATGCTAGATAAGAATGAAAGTTGTCTTTGAGAAAACACATTGCAGGACAGGTGAGCAAAAGATGACATCCCACCATAAAACCCGACTACTGAATACTGCCTGAATGGTCCACCCTAAACCCTTCAGAGGTCAGGTAGAGCGCTAAAGATTTGGCCACCAAATTAGTATAGGGTGTCCACATGTCATAACCGTAGTTTGATGAAATGCAGCTAGTATGCCATGTTACACTCGATGTGCAGGTCTGTTAACAGTTGTTTAATGTTACAAATATACACGATCGCCATATTTATAATATATCAAACATTCAAAATTAGGAAAAGTGCTTACCGTGTGGACGAGCAGTGAAAAGTATCAGGAATCCCCTTCTTTCTTCGGTATCGTCTGAGTGGAATTTTATCAACATCTTGTCTCCAGTTAAAAGAATGTTCTGTCCTGTCCTTTTGCCACAGTATTCACCAACCATTCTTCCGTCTTTAATAATCTCTAGATAGTCAAAGCTGAGCATAATAAATGGCAACAATTCGCCGCTATCACATGATTCAGTTACTTCGGGGTCATTAACTAAGATAAAGCAGTCAGAGATCTCAAATCCTTTATAGCTAAGCTTGGTCGAAAGCTTACTCGGCGCTATTCATGGGTTATTCATGGGTTTAAGTAGCACTATAATTTACACTTCAGAGTTAATTCTCTGGTTCAGCTATTATCACTTTGTTTGGTACGGATTGACTTATAAATCCTTTTAGTATAAATTTACCGTAGTCTATTGTGAATCTGTGAATTTTATTGGCTATATTACCGTTGACTATCTGCTGATAGTCAACAGTTACGCATCTGTGCACATCGCGCATCACGTTTGAACCTGATGTAACAAAATAAAACAGTTCTTTTCTAAGTGTTACTTGACTTTTTTTCTTTTTATGCAATGAGACTACGGTAAATTTATACTAAAACAATTAGACTACTCGCCCTCGTTTTCTACGAGCAATAGTCAACGCTGACTATCTAACTAACTAACTAACTAACTAACTA
>JAHPZR010037269.1:0-11110 GCA_019787425.1 Platygyra sinensis
ACGAGATGGGTTCCATTTACAGTGAAATTTGAAGTCACCCATATCAAAAGCCTCACCACAGGAAACTGACAACTGTTCAAGCAGGTCATTGAAATCATTATTGCAACATTGAAAATAGGAGAGGGGGGTTGGTTTATCAACAAAAAGATGTCTTTTGAAGAGCTCCTCCTTTTACAGAAGGACGCTGATAGAAAGGGTTGTTTTGTCTCAAATGTGTCAACACTTTGTCCATGATTGTCTGAAATTGCCTTTCAGCGAAAATAAATAGAAATCGTACTATACATGTGTTGAAAGTGCTGAAATATCATAAACATTGCAATAGAAGCCATCTATTTGTTGTTTAGGTCAGGATTTGGAGGCCTAAGAACACTTTTAACCATGATTGTAGTCACGAATGATAAATATTACGTTTTTTTACCTAAAAATGGAACATCACAGCTCTCTGCCAAGGCATCACCTCCTGACCTTTTGCAAAAAACACATTTTGTGGATGCAACCTTAAAAAAAGAAAAGTGGAAATATTGTTTATTATATACTGGTACTTTGAAGATGAAAGGTGACTTTAAATAACAGTCAGAAATATAACAAGTCCTTAGGTGTATTAATACTTAAGAAATAAAGAAGTCCTAAGCCGTGTATTACACTGTGATAAAAACGACAGACATTTTGAGAACACCAGGGAAATGTAGAAAACACGAGCCGCAGGCGAGTGTTTTCTACATTTCCTCGACTGTTCTCAAATGTCTGGAGTGTTTTATTCATAGTGTAATACACGGTTGGTCTTCTTCATTTGCTTTATGATATAGATTTTTACGCACGCCAAACAATAAAACACGCTTTTTCTATGTTTTAACACTCTGATATAACGTTGGGTTTTTGACGCAATCAGAGCGCTCGCAGGGTCCTGTCCATCTTATAAATTTTTTTAATGTTATATATATATATAAAGAATAGCCTCCTTCACACATGCATTTTGTATGGACGTTGTCAGGCAATATTTCCTCCCTGATACTGTAGGTGTACAGCAAAAGGTCTTAAACCCCTGATCCTACAGTTATCTCAAGGATGAAGTAAAAGAAATGGAGACACTATTATTTTTGAGGCCCAACTGAAAAAAAAGATATCTCAATTCAAGGGGAAAAAAAACAAAAACTATCAATGGTAGAATGGGTCAACAGTATTATTTTCACTTCAACTCTGACACTGGGAAGTTTAAAAAGCATCAGTTGGCATCAAAGTCACCTTATTTTCCGGTTTTAGGCCCGGTATTTACACACTACAGTGATAGTGGACACAATTAGTATTTTAGGCAGGTACTCTGTCTAATTGGATCACACTCTGTATACAATTATGAGTAACGTCAACAGGGGAAAACCGATACCCTAACACCTGTACCTCAAAACCATGCCCTTTCCCACAAACACAGATATATCATATATCCCATGTGTGGGTGTGCCTCTTCCCCCCTTGGGTGTTTCCTCCCAAATAGCATAGATCTGTTTCAGGAGGGTGACTCTTACACTTCAATGATGACAGACAACTCCACTAGTGTTCAGCGACTCCAACACTCAAAGGATTAGGATTTTAATTTTCTTCCACAACATTGCATGTAGTTTCTCTTCTGATGCCAGACACTCCAACGACCCTGAGCAAAAGCAAAATACCCAGATCCATCAAAATGTTAAATATATTACAACCTGTACATAGTTTATTCCGTTAATTTCTTGCAAAACTGTTTCAAATTGAACATTGAAGAATTACTCCCATGCCCAGGAACAACTGCTTTTATTCTCATTTACATGTAAGGAAAAGGGAAAAATAAGGGTTAAAATTTCAAAACTAGAGACCAATTTTGCTTATGAACTGAAACTAAACTATTAGTAGGTTTTGGCCAAACAATTCACAATTAGACCTGATTTCACCTGAATTGATTGACTAATAGCCAGGCTAAATGTCTTAGTAAAAGGTTGACCTGTCTTCAATGCAGACAGGACTCAATCAACAACATATCAGCTAGAATGCAACAAAGTAAGCGTACATAAACTTTCCGAATCCAATAAGGCTTATTAATAATTGACAGCAATTATAGAAAGTTTATTATAAATACTTTATGCATACCTAAGGGAGTAGTAACAAAAATAGCTCAATCTGGATTGTTACATGTACATCGCAGATTTTTCTACTGCTGTAATCTGGTCATCAGATGTCCCTGATTGCTCAGTCACAATGAAACCAATCTGAAAAACAGAACAAAAATGATAGGATTACACTGCATACTGAAAAATGAATTTACACTATTATTATTGTGCATACAAATTATAAATTTATATCTTCTCCAATCAAGGGAGGTCAAATCCTGTCTTCTGGTATCCAATATTATTGTTTATACAGTACCTCCCAACTCAAATACGTTCTCAAATTGGAGAGAGAGCACGTCACATGCCGTGGGTTAAATCTCTCTAACTCCCTAGGGCGAATAAAACTCACTAACTCCCTAGGGAAACAACAACTTGAACTTTGGACTCGCACGTGATCCCGTTGTTGCCCTTGAAACAGCGGGAAATTTGTGTACCAGTCGGCCTGACATTAAGAAGCAATTGAGGTAGGACAACGTTTCTCATTAGAGACGGCATTCATTATTCAACAAAAGGGATTTTATAGTCGCAAAAACATACCATGCAGATTAACAAAAGGGAAATATGAACGTTTTGTGTCTCTAAGCTTTGGTTTGGCGCCAAAATGAATGGATTGCCCACAGTTATCAACTTGCTCGTCGATCGCAATCGCACAGGTAGGAAAGTATTTGATGTGTAATTTAAGTTTACAATACAATATGCTGTTCCTGATTCAAATCAAACTCAAAATGCTTGGAGTTAAGCATTACCTGTAGAAGACGCCAAAGCAACTTTAGTACTGTCTATATTTTTTGTTAGCTGGAAGAAAGACTGTTTATCGTGATTTCCGCCGATAGGACAGGTTGGTTTTGGCAGTTGCTCAATTTTGCGAGTGCCGCCAGTGTATGCAATGGCGTCAAGTCAGATAATATTTTCGGAGCTTTTTCAATTTTTGAGTCGGGAGGTATAACAAAACACTTAATGACTGGCCCTTCGGGAAACAGTGAGTTTTGTTTCCCCTTGACCTCAATGTTCCCCTCGGCTTCGCCTCGGGGAACATTGAGGGTCTCGGGAAACAAAACTCACTGTTTCCCGAAGGGCCAGTCCATAAGTGCTTAGTGCTACCTCACCCTTAATCTCCTTAAATGCGTCCCAGCTACAGCTGTAACCTGTTGCTGGCTGGATACCCCTTATGTCCAGTATTTTTGCAGTTCAGGTTGCCTTACAAACTGTTGATACTCATTTCTCCTCCTACATGATGGGAGGCATTCCAAGTCAAGTCTCTCACAGAACACATTCTTACAAAAATTAGACTCATAAATAGGCCTTGAATACAGGCCTTTTGATCTATAGTGTACAACACAACCACGGGCCACTGTACATGCATATCACCTCACAATCTTCTGAAAATAACATCTTACATGACATCGTCTCATACTGGAAGTGTACCAATAATCTGGCTATCCAGGTCACTCCCAAGACACATCGATAGAAACTGCTGATCGTTGCTAACAAAAAAAGAGCTCTAGGAAGTCTGCAGGAACTTTCAAAATGTTGGAGGCACTCTGACACATGTAAACTATCTGCTCCATTTTAAAAATCATTAATAAAAGCACATTGCAGGCAGTGTGGTGAGCTGGACTGGAAGACAAAGTTGTTTAAAAACATTTAGCTCAAATTAAAAACACTTTTTGCTGACTGCAAACATTTTCCTTTCCATTCAAAATTAGACTTTGGAAAGGCCCGAATTGTGTTCTCAATTTTTTTTTAACTTTATTGTTAACACAGTGGAAACTGACGGGCTGTGGGTTGCATAAAAAATTTTGTAAGCATGTATACTGCGATGTCTTGATATGGACATACAGTGTACTGCCCTTGAAAAAGAAAATGAAAACTGTAAGTGCTGTTTGCTCACTACATATGTATTATTAATCCTAATTACAGATACAAAGTCCATTTAGTTGTAAAACGTTTTTTTAAGGTGGCTCAATACAGTAAAATTTCCGTGAGAAGCCTGGGCTTTAACGCGCACTTCAGCTCGAGACATCACGCGATCACCCGAGGGGTCGCGAGATAGCGCGCGTGATTTAAAGTTTGCAAAAATCAAAATAAACATGGCGGCACGGGGATTTTTTCGTAAAACTTTTTTTCCGCCCAATGTAGTCACCTGTTTGCGTTGTCAGTTATTTTTACGTTCAAGAACACCTATCTTTCAAACAATTTCAAAGGAGAAAAATTATTTTAAACCACTGTACTTGAACCTTTACGAAAATATTTGGTATGCTGATGTTGCGATCGATCCTATCCAGCTAAAAAACAGCAGGGGAAAAACAAGTCTTCAGGTTTTCCTCGTGCCTTTCACTTGGCCAGCCTAACCCTCGGCTACCTATGGTACTATTCGTCTACCGCACATGCTGCTAACGACGACGGTGACAAAGAAAACACTGCTGGGAGTGAACGCTGCAAAGGGCGTTTTGTGTCAAGGGGTCATCTGAGTGCTGTCAAAAAACTAGCGAAGGGTAAAGATAATTTAAAGCGACCCATAGCAGAGGAGCACAACGGAGAGAGGGATTATGAGCCAACTGAGAAAAAAGTGACTCGATCAAAACAGGTATGTTTTTCTTATCGAGGAAAAACTGTTGCAAATGTTACAAAGCAGCTCGCATTTTTATACACTATACGACGCCATTGAGTACTCGAGCAAACATTTGTCTTGTTTTAGCAAACTGAAGACGAAAAATTAGGCACAAGACTAGTAAACCTGGATGTATTGAAAAACGAACTAAAGTCTTGCTTGCACTGCCACGCAGGTAAGTCAAACTAATAATGATAATTTAATGTAATGTAAAAACATCCACAAAATACAACAGTCACTGCTTTTGGAAGTTAATTTGGTATCTTTATTGTAAAAATTGACCCATTTTAATTTTTATCTGTTACAAAATACTTAGATAGAATTTCTTTTTATTGTGGAGTTTCACAATATCGATAACTTCAGCTTTCAACAGAGTACCACTATTGTTCACAGCCATGATTGCCCCTGTTTTGGAAATAACTGAAAAAAACTTTCCCAACTCAAATTTCCTTGATCTTAATTTGAACACTGCAACATGCTTGGAGGAGGTTTTCTTTATCAGGAGTTTTATTAAGGGCCAGGCACTAGGCAAATTAACAGGCTGTGAAAACAATAATAATGTCCACCTACACTGTAGTTTGACTATCTAGAGAAAAGTTCTTCTTATTAAGAAGTTCAGTTCAAAAAGTTTTAACTGCCTGTAAGCCCCAGTTGCACTCCAACTGAAAACATAAATGCAACCCCTGAGACTACATATATACGCAATATTTTCCACGTCCTTCCATCTTCACCAACAGTATTTACTATTGACAGGGGGCCCTGAAATTGAAATCACAGCATTAAGGTTACTGTAGACCTTCAGAGGCCAAGTTTTGCGAATTTTTTTTTCTTTGCCCCTGATATAGCTAAAACATCGATTTAAAGTTTGTAGAAAAAAATAGGTTAAAATCATTTAACGATCGCGAGATATCGGGGAAAAACTATTTTGGAGAAGAGCTAATAAATAACTAAAGGCGTTATAATCCCATTAAACTCATCTAGCGCCTGTGGACTTTTCGCGGGAAATCTTATCCAGGACTCAAATTGCAAGCATTTGCATATTTTGTTTACATCGAAAGTTGTGCTGTTTCGCGTCGTTTAGGTCGCTGGCATCTGTGAATTTTTTTAATGTAGAGTCCATGAAAGCTCACACTATGAATTCATCGAAAAGACAGACGACGCCTTGGACAAAAACTCGTAAGAAACCCGGGCCGAAGAAAAAGGAGAAAGGTGAACATTTCGATGAAAGCAGGAAGAAGGAACTCGCCGCCAGTGACAAAGGCTCCTGGTTTGACCAGCCTTCAAGCGATGTTTCACAAGTTTCACGACAGACTTTGAAAATAAAGCTTACCCGAGCGAATTCGTGGCGGCGACCACGTATTGTTTTGGGTCACGCTCGTCGGTTGCCTGGACGTTTGGCTCTTGACCTCGTTCTTTGTTGGTCGCCACAACTTGTCTTCTTTTGCGCTGGTTTGTACTTTTTTCTTTCTGTTTTTCGAGACGCTTTTCTTTTAACTTTACCCATTACTGGTATATCGCCGCGATCACTATTTGACGGTGTTCGACTGCGACTGCAAAAATTCCCGTGAATTCAATGGGCTATTTTTGTTGCGGGCGCTCAAGGTGTCCGAACCTTGTGTTTCATTGGTCGGCGGCATGACCAAGTTGACATCCGCTTTGATGAGGTGTGATAAGCTTTCAAAACTTCATGAGTCTAAAACTCGGGCTTTATTTTTGCGTGAATTTCCCTTCTTCAAGCGAATTAATAGGGTATGTAGATTTGACGTATTCTTATGAAATTTGGCCAAAATGTTCCTTGGTTATCAATGCGCAAAAGGGTGTAAGGCTTTTTTGATATTCCAAATATTTTTCCTTTTACGCGCTCTCAATTGGCGAAGATTCCCAAATATTCAATTCGCCATCTTCAAAGTAGATTTTCTCGGCAACCAATCGGAATATCGAAAAAGCCTCACACCCTTTTGTAGTCTATCACCTACTGATTGACATTATGCAGTTTGTTTGGTCGTACGTGCGTACAGGAAGGCAGGTAATTCAGTTAAGCAAATAGCGTCAATTTTGCGTTCGAAGGCTTGCACGCGCTTACCGTTAAATCAAATCTTAAAAGAAATTATTTCTTCTGGTTCTAAATTTTATTAGCTTGACGGTGATATAGACTTTTCTATGGTTATAACAAAAGCGACGCGCATACGAATGATTCTTCGGAAGACACCCCTGAAGGTCTACAGTTAACCTTAATTGTTTGCTTTTGTAACCAATCAGGTTTGACATGGGCTGGGTAAAATTGCTTTATTATTTAGCTGCTGGGGAGGGGGGTTATTAATTTTAGGTATCTCAATGGGAGAGGGCAGCTTATTAAAATAATTGTCTACACGAACAAAATTGAATAACTGTGAATGTCATGTTGTCTACCTGACTAGGAAGATTACAGAGGGGTTGAGGGCGCCGCGAGTAGAATTATAGAGGAAATATGGTATATATGTAGTATCAGGGGTTGCATTTATGTTTTCAGTTGGAGTGCAACTGGGGCTTACAGGCAGTTAAAACTTTTTGAACTGAACTTCTTAATAAGAAGAACTTTTCTCTAGATAGTCAAACTACAGTGTAGGTGGACATTATTATTGTTTTCACAGCCTGTTAATTTGCCTAGTGCCTGCCCTTAATAAAACTCCTGATAAAGAAAACCTCCTCCAAGCATGTTGCAGTGTTCAAATTAAGATCAAGGAAATTTGAGTTGGGAAAGTTTTTTCAGTTATTTCCAAAACAGGGGCAATCATGGCTGTGAACAATAGTGGTACTCTGTTGAAAGCTGAAGTTATCGATATTGTGAAACTCCACAATAAAAAGAAATTCTATCTAAGTATTTTGTAACAGATAAAAATTTAAATGGGTCAATTTTTACAATAAAGATACCAAATTAACTTCCAAAAGCAGTGACTGTTGTATTTTGTGGATGTTTTTACATTACATTAAATTATCATTATTAGTTTGACTTACCTGCGTGGCAGTGCAAGCAAGACTTAAGTTCGTTTTTCAATACATCCAGGTTTACTAGTCTTGTGCCTAATTTTTCGTCTTCAGTTTGCTAAAACAAGACAAATGTTTGCTCGAGTACTCAATGGCGTCGTATAGTGTATAAAAATGCGAGCTGCTTTGTAACATTTGCAACAGTTTTCCTCGATAAGAAAAACATACCTGTTTTGATCGAGTCACTTTTTTCTCAGTTGGCTCATAATCCCTCTCTCCGTTGTGCTCCTCTGCTATGGGTCGCTTTAAATTATCTTTACCCTTCGCTAGTTTTTTGACAGCACTCAGATGACCCCTTGACACAAAACGCCCTTTGCAGCGTTCACTCCCAGCAGTGTTTTCTTTGTCACCGTCGTCGTTAGCAGCATGTGCGGTAGACGAATAGTACCATAGGTAGCCGAGGGTTAGGCTGGCCAAGTGAAAGGCACGAGCAAAACCTGAAGACTTGTTTTTCCCCTGCTGTTTTTTAGCTGGATAGGGATCGATCGCAACATCAGCATACCAAATATTTTCGTAAAGGTTCAAGTACAGTGGTTTAAAATAATTTTTCTCCTTTGAAATTGTTTGAAAGATAGGTGTTCTTGAACGTAAAAATAACTGACAACGCAAACAGGTGACTACATTGGGCGGAAAAAAAGTTTTACGAAAAAATCCCCGTGCCGCCATGTTTATTTTGATTTTTGCAAACTTTAAATCACGCGCGCTATCTCGCGACCCCTCGGGTGATCGCGTGATGTCTCGAGCTGAAGTGCGCGTTAAAGCCCAGGCTTCTCACGGAAAATTTTTAGCTGTTTGAGCCACCTTAAAAAACGTTTTTACAACGTACGAAGTGGTAGTTGTTCATCTGTAATTAGGATTTAATAATACATATGTGGTGAGCAAACAAGCACTTACAGTTTTTCATTTTTCTTTTTTCAAGGGCAGTACACTGTATTGTCCATTTCAAGACCTGCAGTATCCATGCATTAACAAAATTTTTTATGTCCAACACACAGCCCGTCAGTTTTCCACTGGTGTAACACTAAAGTTAGAACAAAAAAATTGAGAACACAATCGGGGGCCTTTCCAAGTCTAATTTTGAATTGGAAAGGAAAATGTTTGAAATGCAGCAAATGTTTTAATTTACTAACTGTTTTATAAACAACTTTGTCATTCCAGTCCATCTCACCACACTGCCTGCAATGTGCTTTTATTAATGATTTTTAAAATGGAGCAGATATTGTTTACATGTAGAGTGCTACAATCCATTTTTGAAGTTCCTGCAGACTTCCTAGGGCTCTTTTTTTTGTTTAGCAAACGATCAAGCAGTTTTTCTATCGGTGTGTCTTGGAGTGACCTGGATAGCAGATTATTGGTAGCACTTCCAGGTATGATGCCGATGTACAATGTCCAGATGTTATTTTCAGAAGATTGTGAGGTGATATGGCATGTACCAGTGGCCCAAGTTGGTGGTTGTTGTACACTATAGACTCAAAAGGCCTGTATTCAAAGGCCTATTTTTGAGCTAATCTTTGTAAGGAATGTGTTCTAGTGAGAGACTTGACTTGCGAAATTGCCTCCATCATGTAGGAGGAGAAACATGAGGTGTCAACATGTTTGTAAGGCAACCTGAACTGCAAAAATACTGGACACTAAGGGTATCCAGCCAGCAACAGGTTACAGCTGTAGCTGGGACGCATTTAAGGAGATTAAGGTGAGGTAGCAATAAGCACTTAATGACTGGCCCTTCGGGAAACAGTGAGTTTTGTTTCCCGAGACCCTCAATGTTCCCCGAGGCGAAGCCGAGGGGAACATTGAGGTCAAGGGGAAACAAAACTCACTGTTTCCCGAAGGCCAGTCATTAAGTGTTTTGTTATACCTCCCGACTCAAAAATTGAAAAAGCTCCGAAAATATTATCTGCTTGACGCCATGCATACACTGGCTGCACTCGCAAAATTGATGGCAACTGCCAAAACCAACCTGTCCTATCGCGAAATCACGATAACAGTCTTTTCTTCACAGCTAACAAAAAATATAGACAGTACTAAAGTTGCTTGGCGTCTTCTACAGGTAATGCTTAACTCAAGCATTTTGAGTTTGATTTGATCAGGAACAGCATATTGTATTGTAAACTTAAATTACACATCAAATACTTTCCTACCTGGCGATGCGATCGACGAGCAAGTTGTAACTGTGGGCAATCCATTCATTTTGGCGCCAAACCAAAGCTTAGAGACACAAAACGTTCATATTTCCCTTTGTTAATCTGCATGGTATGTTTTGCGACTATAAATCCCTTTTGTTGAATAATGAATGCCGTCTCTAATGAGAAACGTTGTCCTACCTCAATTGCTTCTTAAGTCAGGCCGACTGGTAACACAATTTCACGCTGTTTCAAGGTGCACAACGGGATCACGTGCGAGTCCAAAGTTCAAGTTGTTGTTTCCCTAGGGAGTTAGTGAGTTTTATTCGCCCTAGGGAGTTAGAGAGATTTAAACCCACGGCAATGTGACGTGCCTCTCCTCCAATTTGAGAAAAACGTTATTTGAGGTTGGGAGGTACTGTATAAACAATAGATATTGGATACCAGAAGACAGGATTTGAACCTCCCTTGATTGGAGAAGATATCAAAATTTATAATTTGTATGCACAATAATAATAGTGTAAATTCATTTTTCAGTATGCCGTGTACTCCTATCATTTTTGTTCTGTTTTCAGATTGGTTTCAATTGGTGACTGAGCAATCCAGGGACATCTGAAATGGACCAGATTACAGCAGTAGGAAAATCTGCGTAGGTACATGTAAAACAATCCAGATTGAGCTTATTGTTTGTACTCCTCACCTTAGGTATGCATTAAAGTATATTATAATATAACTTTCATTAATTGCTGTCACTTTTTAATAAGCCTTATTTGGATTCCGGAAAGTTTATGTACGCTTACTTTGTTGCATCTCTAGTCTGATTATGTTGTTGAGTGAGTCCTGTCTGCATTGAAGACAGGTCACCTTTTACTAGAGACATTTAGCCTGGGCTATTAGTCAATCAATTCAGGGGAAATCAGGTCTAATTGCTGAAATTGTTTAGGCCAAAACCTAACTAATAGTTTTAGTTTCAGTTCATAAGCCAAAAATGGGTCTCTAGTTTTGAAATTTTAACCCTTATTTTTCCCTTTTTCCGTACCCATGTAAATGAGAATAAAAAGCAGTTGTTCTCTGGGCATGGGAGTAATCGTCAATGTTCCATTTGATAACAGTTTTGCAAGAACACTGAACCGGAATAAAACGATGTACAGGTTGTAATAGATTTACACATTTTGATGGAGTCTGGGTATTCTTTGCTTTTGCTCAGGGTGTTT
>JAHPZR010037270.1:0-10060 GCA_019787425.1 Platygyra sinensis
TGACTTGTTTCATCATTTGTGTATAATTGCTGGCTGCAAGTATTTGGTATCATATTAGGAAATTAATCTACTTTGGAATGGATATTAATTTTGAAGCTGACAAACTTGGGTTTGGAAAGAAATCAACAAAGTTAACATCAACTCAAATTTCACGAAACTTAAGAAAGACCGACAGTGAAGCACTGAAGTCGAGTACTAACTTGTCTCAGAAGTTAAGTTAGAGTCAAAAAGTTTCCAGCAGCTAGCCCAGTATTAACTCCAACTTGTCCTGTGGGTTTGAAATCGCAAAGCTAAAAACAATTACGTAAAAATGATCAATATTTATACTCCCTTCTTCCTAGAAGCCTAAATGTTGATTCCATGACCACGATAGAAGAGCGTTCGTGATTCGCTAATGCAACCAACTAAGATACCTTTCAGACCATGCCCAACCTCTTCTGAGCTCGTCTGGTACACCAGCATCAGGATTTCCGAATTAACAAAACGGTCAAAACATCCTTGCCATGAATAAAATTCGCAATTTTATCTCTCAAGTCAGCACTTTACAAGTTGTCAATAATGTCAAACATTTTGAGGAACTTTTGTTATGGCTTTGATCAGATATTGATCTTTCACAAACCTTACAGCTTGTGAAGAAACATCAAAATCCGACATCAACGATCATCACATCTCCACAGGGCAATTCATAGGCTTGCATTCTCTATTCTTAGAAACCAATCACCGTGCCTGTTAGATTAGAAAACCCTTGGAAGGTCAGTAGGAGCCAATCAGCTTTCTAGTCCAGATTCTGGACTAAACAGATTTAAACTGGCTTGTCACTGGCTCAGCACTGTCAAAGGAATCGTGCTCTGCCTCGGACGTTTTTTTGTGCAGGTCAAAATAGAGACATGACACCAGAAACTGTGCAAGAAAAACCTGTGGCACTCAGGGTATTATATAGCGAGAGTATTGTATTGTGAATCTTTTCTCTTGTCAATACTGGTCTCATCAAGCTTCCTGACATTGTTAAATTATATACGTGTCAACTATTTTATGATCACCTTATTAATAAGAAGTCGTCGAATCTTAACTTGTCTTTAGTATCTGAGCAACATAATTACGCTACTCGAAGAGCATCCTTACAACACCTAAATCCAGAATCCTTCAGAATAAATATAAGAGAATTTTGTCCAACTATTTTAGGATGCTATTATTAGAATGATATTCCCCTACCTATACACAATAAGCCACCTAGAGAACTATTTAAAAAAGCACTTTACCAGTTTTATTTTGCTCAGTGTTGACAATTCCAACATTATATCTTTATTTACTATGCATTTACTTTTTCCTCTCTAGTCTACTTTTTATCCTAAAACAAATGTAGTTAATTAAAGGGCATATAATTAGTTTACTATATTTTGCCCTTTCCACTTCTTTCACTGTACGTATTTTACTAAACATTTTGTATTCTTGTATATAAAGTGGAAGTGGAAAATGAATTTAAATATATATATGATGTCCACGTTTTTATCCCTTCCGTTGGAACTCTTTTTACACATTCTTAGTTTTCGCATTCAGAGAAAGATTCCACTTACGGATTGTCTGTCAAAGCTGGAACCGAATGCTGATCCATCCAGTTCTACTGCAGCAATTGGATTTCAGTGGCTTAGGAGGAAAGAAATTGATGCATGCACTCTGTGCATGTTTTAACCACGCCACCCAAGTATTTTCACTGGACGTGTCGTGTTGCCTCGTGCGTTGCATTTATCTGAGGACTCTCTCAGAAGGAAAACAGACCAATCTGAAGAGCCTTAGCATGGCCCATAGCTGGATAGATGCTGAAATTATGATTATGATGTTACAGAGAACGCATTGTCTCCAGGAGTTGGACATGTCAGATGTTAGCCATTTGCAAAGTCATAACAAAGTTCATTTCCCATTCTTTTGAGGTTCTTTATATTCCAGAAAGTCTCTTTCTGGTACTGGTCACAAATTTCATGCATGCTCAACAGCTGCTAAGAGCTGGTTACACTAGGAGTGGATGGCAATATGGTTGATGCTCAGTTTATTGGGGACAATTTAAACCGCCTTAAATTGAAGACACTTCGCAAGCAAAGACTGACAGATGTTAAGGACACCTATGTTAACAAGGTGCTGTAAACCATTAAGGCAAATTACTCAAGTAGGATAGAGCTGTGCATCTGTCGATGCCCTTATTAAGGGACCCCAATACAGAACTGTCAATTAGCTTAAGCATTCCTTTGTGTGCACAGTGTAAATATGACATTTCAATGTTTTCATGGAAATAGCAAGAAATCAGCACATCCCAAGACAAGGGAACGTTTTTCCATTTGCCTCGCCAATGCCTTTTGCTGCTCCATTTTATTCTCATTTTATGTCCATAAAATAGCTCTAGGAAATGTGTCTCTACGATCTGTTGAGAAGGAATTTAAAAATGCCAGAGACTGAACTGTTTTCATTGTTCTCGGTGTCTTTCAGGTGTTCTTTAGAAACCTGCTTCCACGGCCACAAGGAGGATTTAACAAGAGAAAAACTTTATGCTCTGGGCAAACAGCCCACATGAAGTGTATCAGAAAGTGGATTTGGACACTCATCCCAAGTAGTGCAAGAGTGTGGAGTGTAGGTGAGACATACTTTTTGCACCACTTGCGATAAAACTTCAACTAACACCTTCACATAAAAAAAAATTGTGATGTGCCATTACTTTCCTGAAGACAGACTGACAAGAATACAAAAGGTAGATCTAGTGTCAAATTTCAGAAAATAGTAAACTGCCCCTACGGTAAGAATCTCACAACAACCTCTGACTAATTCTACCACCATGAGGAAATGCAATAGATGTGAGAGCACTTTATCGAGTTGTACTTGTTGGTTGAAAAAACATACAGTGCCCAAGGGTCATTTGGTTTTACGGACTCAGGTTAATATCAACATAGCAGCTGTAAACTCGTACACATTTATCTAATTCAAGGCATTTTCTTCAATATCTTCAACATTCTGCTAAAAAGCTATGATAGGAAGAAATGACTCATGGATTCTGCACACCTTCAAGTCCCAAAGTATTCTAAATTCTATCATTGGCATCTAAAATAATACAGACGTTATCTTTCTTTTTAATTTCATTCTTTTTGAAGAGTTCCAAGTCAAATAGAAGTGAGCCTCCAAGACCAACCAAATCCAAGAAGCTGAGGATGGAAGCTAATGGTTTTACAAAGAAAGTAAAAATGGTAATGTTAAAATAACAAAATTGTTAGGATTACTATCTTTCAGCTTTTGAAAAATAACCAACATTGTTATGGAAACTCACATGGCTCAATGGTAAGAATAAATACTTTTGACGGACTGTTAAATTGATGATTTTAACCACTCACAGAATTTTTCTTTTCCATTTTTTGTTTTATTTATTTTTCTTTCGTTTTATCTTTTTTACAGGAACAAGCTCCAGCCACAAAAGGAGAAAAAGTAGTAGTATGCACTAGTCAAATGAGAAAATGAATTTCTGCCAATTTTATTGGAACTCTAACCTGTGATGATACATAGTTCAATGTTCTTCCAATGATGTAAGCATCCGATGTGCACCGTCGTGCCTTGCAATCTTTCCTAAGAACTTCCCGCCATGTTGGTTAAATAATAAAGGACAAAAAGTTCTTTTGCCTCTTATATAGCTCACGGCTATAACATAACCCTACTGATGTCATCCTAACCCTATGGATTTTATCGATTTTTTATGCAAATAATGAAATGAATTTGTGACAATTTTGTAAGAACCCTGACCCTAATGACATCATCCTAACCCTATTGGCTTTTTCGATTTTTTATGCAAATGAGTAAATGAATTTACACCAATTTTATTGGAACCCTGACCCTAATGATGTTATCTTAACCCTATTGATTTTATCACTTTTTCATGCAAATGAATGGTGGAACCCTAATGACATCATCAATGTTACACATGACCCTAACACTAGCCACACCCCTAGTTACCTAGTATTCTTGTTGTAAAAGTGCTGTAAACTAGGACTTTATTGTAAAATAAAAGTAAAATGAACATTGTTTTTATTGTAGAGTACATTCTAATGCTGAAACAAAACCAAGAAATGTGCCATGTGATTAACAACCCATTACAAAAGCTTTAAATCATGAAATTCAAAATTATGGTCGTGTCTAAATGAAATTCAATATAGATATAGTTTACCACATGTCAAAGACATTAAATTTAAATTTGGTTATTTCAGAAGGAGAAACACATTGAAATATCATGAACCAGATTTTACTTGCACTTTCTATTTCTATTGTGGCCCTTATTGGTATTTTTTTATGCTGACCTCTCTATAGAATACAATAATCCAAATTTACAATATAAAACTACTCTCAGTAAAAGTGTTGTAAAAGCTGTAGAAAAAATGAACTACATATGGAATCTTTTTTTTACAAAATGTCACTTCAATTTTTTGGGTTATTTTAGTGTTTATGGTTACAAACAAAAACACTACAGTGTTTCTCAGCTTTTCCACAGCTCGTGTTAGAGTACTGCTTGTGAAAAACTATTAATTCTTTGTTTTGTACACAACAATGGAATTCTGGTGCCCTTTTGGCACAGTTATCTTTCAAAGCTATTTCATGTCCGGTGACAGATCGTGTATTACCTTTTGCTGAATATTCAAGATCTAATAAAGGGTGGCCCTTTGAAAAAGCTCTTAAAAATTCATCAGGTTTTCACAGCAAGTGTAAGATCAAAACGTCTGAGCTTAGTGTATTTAGGACAAACATTTCAAGAAGCTAAGCATTCAGCAACATCTTACCAAGTCTTACAAGGGAACAGCCACCCAGGTCGACAATGTCAACGTGTGCACACAACATCACAAGTGTCCCGACTGTTAGAAAATATTGGCAGGCTATGTGGTGTGTGGCTGACTAGGGCCCTTTAATGTAGAGGTATGAGCCACACAAACAACTTGTCTGGAACAGGAAAATGCGACAATTGAGAAAAAATTCATTCCATGGTTTAAACAAAGTCCCAGCTTTGCATTTTGGCAACCAAAACTGCACTCTCTTGGCCAGAATCCTCAATCAGTTTTTTTAACGTTTAAAACTAAAACCACCAGCACTCTTGTTCCTTCAGGCAAATTCAATAAATTTTCCGAAACAGCAAATACACTCCTATTTGCTTTACATTTCCACAAAACCTGCATGCGGTAGAGTGTTGTCAAAAACTTGATACATCAGAGTGAAAAAACAAAATCAATTTTGACATGTTGAGTTACCCCTTCTTGCTTGATTTGTAACAGGCTAATCACTAAAGGGCAGAACAGAGCTTTGCTTTACTTTGCTTTACTTGCTTCGCTTGCAGAATTCTTTTTTACACACTCAAAAATATGCCTGGTTTGAAAGCTAGCAGAGTTTTGGATAGTATCTTGCATTCTTATCCATTTCAGTTTTATTACATTGTATCTAAAACCAAATAGATGTGTCACCCCATGCTTGTCCACCAAATTTTTAAAACCCTAGTGAGCATGAGCAAAAATTTATGTTCAAAGAAAGGAAAAGGCAATAGCCCTTTTCACTGTTAATTTTTCTCATTTACATTACAATGTAATCCAACACGGATGCGAGGCAAATTCAGGCTAAAACTACCAAATAGCCTGAAATTGCCTCGCATACATGCTAGATTTTATTGTAATGCAAATGAGAAAAGTTAACCGTAAAAAGGGCTATTTGTCACAAAAAGTGCCAACTGATCACAATTTCAAAGAATTACTCCAACTGGTCAAGAGTTTGGCAGTGAAAATAAGCTTGATTCAGACAGCTAAAGCCACCATAACATCTTGAAAAAGTGATAAAATCAATAGGGTTAAGATAACATCATTAGGGTCAGGGTTCCAATAAAATTGGTGTAAATTCATTTACTCATTTGCATAAAATCGAAAAAGCCAATAGGGTTAGGATGATGTCATTAGGGTCAGGGTTCTTACAAAATTGTCACAAATTCATTTCATTATTTGCATAAAAAATCGATAAAATCCATAGGGTTAGGATGACATCAGTAGGGTTATGTTATAGCCGTGAGCTATATAAGAGGCAAAAGAACTTTTTGTCCTTTATTATTTAACCAACATGGCGGGAAGTTCTTAGGAAAGATTGCAAGGCACGACGGTGCACATCGGATGCTTACATCATTGGAAGAACATTGAACTATGTATCATCACAGGTTAGAGTTCCAATAAAATTGGCAGAAATTCATTTTCTCATTTGACTAGTGCATACTACTACTTTTTCTCCTTTTGTGGCTGGAGCTTGTTCCTGTAAAAAAGATAAAACGAAAGAAAAATAAATAAAACAAAAAATGGAAAAGAAAAATTCTGTGAGTGGTTAAAATCATCAATTTAACAGTCCGTCAAAAGTATTTATTCTTACCATTGAGCCATGTGAGTTTCCATAACAATGTTGGTTATTTTTCAAAAGCTGAAAGATAGTAATCCTAACAATTTTGTTATTTTAACATTACCATTTTTACTTTCTTTGTAAAACCATTAGCTTCCATCCTCAGCTTCTTGGATTTGGTTGGTCTTGGAGGCTCACTTCTATTTGACTTGGAACTCTTCAAAAAGAATGAAATTAAAAAGAAAGATAACGTCTGTATTATTTTAGATGCCAATGATAGAATTTAGAATACTTTGGGACTTGAAGGTGTGCAGAATCCATGAGTCATTTCTTCCTATCATAGCTTTTTAGCAGAATGTTGAAGATATTGAAGAAAATGCCTTGAATTAGATAAATGTGTACGAGTTTACAGCTGCTATGTTGATATTAACCTGAGTCCGTAAAACCAAATGACCCTTGGGCACTGTATGTTTTTTTCAACCAACAAGTACAACTCGATAAAGTGCTCTCACATCTATTGCATTTCCTCATGGTGGTAGAATTAGTCAGAGGTTGTTGTGAGATTCTTACCGTAGGGGCAGTTTACTATTTTCTGAAATTTGACACTAGATCTACCTTTTGTATTCTTGTCAGTCTGTCTTCAGGAAAGTAATGGCACATCACAATTTTTTTTTATGTGAAGGTGTTAGTTGAAGTTTTATCGCAAGTGGTGCAAAAAGTATGTCTCACCTACACTCCACACTCTTGCACTACTTGGGATGAGTGTCCAAATCCACTTTCTGATACACTTCATGTGGGCTGTTTGCCCAGAGCATAAAGTTTTTCTCTTGTTAAATCCTCCTTGTGGCCGTGGAAGCAGGTTTCTAAAGAACACCTGAAAGACACCGAGAACAATGAAAACAGTTCAGTCTCTGGCATTTTTAAATTCCTTCTCAACAGATCGTAGAGACACATTTCCTAGAGCTATTTTATGGACATAAAATGAGAATAAAATGGAGCAGCAAAAGGCATTGGCGAGGCAAATGGAAAAACGTTCCCTTGTCTTGGGATGTGCTGATTTCTTGCTATTTCCATGAAAACATTGAAATGTCATATTTACACTGTGCACACAAAGGAATGCTTAAGCTAATTGACAGTTCTGTATTGGGGTCCCTTAATAAGGGCATCGACAGATGCACAGCTCTATCCTACTTGAGTAATTTGCCTTAATGGTTTACAGCACCTTGTTAACATAGGTGTCCTTAACATCTGTCAGTCTTTGCTTGCGAAGTGTCTTCAATTTAAGGCGGTTTAAATTGTCCCCAATAAACTGAGCATCAACCATATTGCCATCCACTCCTAGTGTAACCAGCTCTTAGCAGCTGTTGAGCATGCATGAAATTTGTGACCAGTACCAGAAAGAGACTTTCTGGAATATAAAGAACCTCAAAAGAATGGGAAATGAACTTTGTTATGACTTTGCAAATGGCTAACATCTGACATGTCCAACTCCTGGAGACAATGCGTTCTCTGTAACATCATAATCATAATTGTGATCAGTTGGCACTTTTTGTGACAAATAGCCCTTTTTACGGTTAACTTTTCTCATTTGCATTACAATAAAATCTAGCATGTATGCGAGGCAATTTCAGGCTATTTGGTAGTTTTAGCCTGAATTTGCCTCGCATCCGTGTTGGATTACATTGTAATGTAAATGAGAAAAATTAACAGTGAAAAGGGCTATTGCCTTTTCCTTTCTTTGAACATAAATTTTTGCTCATGCTCACTAGGGTTTTAAAAATTTGGTGGACAAGCATGGGGTGACACATCTATTTGGTTTTAGATACAATGTAATAAAACTGAAATGGATAAGAATGCAAGATACTATCCAAAACTCTGCTAGCTTTCAAACCAGGCATATTTTTGAGTGTGTAAAAAAGAATTCTGCAAGCGAAGCAAGTAAAGCAAAGTAAAGCAAAGCTCTGTTCTGCCCTTTAGTGATTAGCCTGTTACAAATCAAGCAAGAAGGGGTAACTCAACATGTCAAAATTGATTTTGTTTTTTCACTCTGATGTATCAAGTTTTTGACAACACTCTACCGCATGCAGGTTTTGTGGAAATGTAAAGCAAATAGGAGTGTATTTGCTGTTTCGGAAAATTTATTGAATTTGCCTGAAGGAACAAGAGTGCTGGTGGTTTTAGTTTTAAACGTTAAAAAAACTGATTGAGGATTCTGGCCAAGAGAGTGCAGTTTTGGTTGCCAAAATGCAAAGCTGGGACTTTGTTTAAACCATGGAATGAATTTTTTCTCAATTGTCGCATTTTCCTGTTCCAGACAAGTTGTTTGTGTGGCTCATACCTCTACATTAAAGGGCCCTAGTCAGCCACACACCACATAGCCTGCCAATATTTTCTAACAGTCGGGACACTTGTGATGTTGTGTGCACACGTTGACATTGTCGACCTGGGTGGCTGTTCCCTTGTAAGACTTGGTAAGATGTTGCTGAATGCTTAGCTTCTTGAAATGTTTGTCCTAAATACACTAAGCTCAGACGTTTTGATCTTACACTTGCTGTGAAAACCTGATGAATTTTTAAGAGCTTTTTCAAAGGGCCACCCTTTATTAGATCTTGAATATTCAGCAAAAGGTAATACACGATCTGTCACCGGACATGAAATAGCTTTGAAAGATAACTGTGCCAAAAGGGCACCAGAATTCCATTGTTGTGTACAAAACAAAGAATTAATAGTTTTTCACAAGCAGTACTCTAACACGAGCTGTGGAAAAGCTGAGAAACACTGTAGTGTTTTTGTTTGTAACCATAAACACTAAAATAACCCAAAAAATTGAAGTGACATTTTGTAAAAAAAAGATTCCATATGTAGTTCATTTTTTCTACAGCTTTTACAACACTTTTACTGAGAGTAGTTTTATATTGTAAATTTGGATTATTGTATTCTATAGAGAGGTCAGCATAAAAAAATACCAATAAGGGCCACAATAGAAATAGAAAGTGCAAGTAAAATCTGGTTCATGATATTTCAATGTGTTTCTCCTTCTGAAATAACCAAATTTAAATTTAATGTCTTTGACATGTGGTAAACTATATCTATATTGAATTTCATTTAGACACGACCATAATTTTGAATTTCATGATTTAAAGCTTTTGTAATGGGTTGTTAATCACATGGCACATTTCTTGGTTTTGTTTCAGCATTAGAATGTACTCTACAATAAAAACAATGTTCATTTTACTTTTATTTTACAATAAAGTCCTAGTTTACAGCACTTTTACAACAAGAATACTAGGTAACTAGGGGTGTGGCTAGTGTTAGGGTCATGTGTAACATTGATGATGTCATTAGGGTTCCACCATTCATTTGCATGAAAAAGTGATAAAATCAATAGGGTTAAGATAACATCATTAGGGTCAGGGTTCCAATAAAATTGGTGTAAATTCATTTACTCATTTGCATAAAAAATCGAAAAAGCCAATAGGGTTAGGATGATGTCATTAGGGTCAGGGTTCTTACAAAATTGTCACAAATTCATTTCATTATTTGCATAAAAAATCGATAAAATCCATAGGGTTAGGATGACATCAGTAGGGTTATGTTATAGCCGTGAGCTATATAAAGAGGCAAAAGAACTTTTTGTCCTTTATTATTTAACCAACATGGCGGGAAGTTCTTAGGAAAG
>JAHPZR010037271.1:0-15780 GCA_019787425.1 Platygyra sinensis
TTTGTGATTTAACCCTAGACGTTAGGTAATTGAAAAATTCCAAGCGAACAATTATTGTCTTCCACACTGGAAAAAGACTGTACCATTTGCCCATGGAAATTTCCGGATTTTTGGTCAAATGGTAAGCGCCCATAATTTCTACATTTATCCTGATTTATCACATACCCGAAGTAAGTCATCAGGGCCGGGTTGTTCAAAGCCTTATTAAGCTAACCCAGGGTTAGCGAGAATTTTGATTTTAGTTTTGTAACTTTTTGGCTAGGTGTTCTGTTTATATTGTTTCCCCTACAGTTTTAAGCTGTCGTAATCTCAAACTACAACAAACGTTAGAGGTGAAAAACATTTTTAAACAAATGAAAGTAATGCTGAAGTTAACGTTTAATACTGGGTTTACGTTAACCGACTTTCGAACAACCCGGCCCAGGGAGTTAAAGAAAACCACCATGGCAACAGGAACGTCAACATCGCTAAACAAAAGGTTTATTGAGCAGAACAATAGCCGAGCACGTGCGTTATTTAAGCATTGAGAAGACGCGCGATTTTTCCATGGGTTTACCGGCACAATAAACCATAGCTGATTGACCAATCAGAGAGCGCGCATTGACTTTGTTATTGTATAAAACTCTGTATATTTCTTTGCCGTCCTCTGCAAAACAACAACATGAAATCACCAATTCTGTGTTGTCTGAAGAACGTGAACTACGACGGCTAATTTTTTGAAATTTATTTCAAATTTATTGCAGTGTCCCAGATTCAGTTTCGTGATAGCTTTGACAGTGATAAACGAAGTAAATGACTTGAGAGTATCCTGAGATTCGCAGGTAAAATATAAATTCACTTTTTAATTGACGTTGTCTTCAGCGTCACCGTAGTAGCTTCTTAAACCCCCTATTAGGGAACTTAAGCAAACCACGACGGCAACGGCAACGGGGACGTCGCCTAACGAAAGATTTAATGAGCAGAACAATAGCCGCTGTGCACGTGCGTTATAACTCTTTGTACATTTCTTTGCCGTCTTCTGTCAACTAACAACGTGCAATGACCAAGTTTTGCATATTTTGGAGAGCCTAGGCCTAACGACGGCAAATATTTTGGATTCCCTTATGGAATTGATCGCTGGCATTACATTTTTAGTTTGAGCGGGTCATTAGACAGATTTGCGCTCTGATCGGGTTTAGTTACTTACGAAATTCGAGAGTAAAATTTAAATCCATTTTTTGCTAGGCATCGTCCCTGCCGTTGCTGTCATCAGTGCTTAAGTTCCCTATTGATTCACGTGCAGGGGAGGGGTTGTGGGGGGGGGGGGGGGAGTTTAATTGGTTTAAGTATTTCACATTTGGTAGAGAGATCTAATTTATTTGCTATTAGAATATTTACAGTATTCAATAGGCCACAGGATGGGTGAACTTATGACACCCATCTTTGTCCACCCTTCCCCTATCTCAACCCGGTAATTGTGAAAAAGAGCTCCCCGAAAAACCTGTCGGCCGACTGTTGGTTGACTGTCAGCCGTCTGTTGGCCGACTGCTGGCCATCTGTTGGTGTTTAGTATTTTAATCTAAAGATTACCCGAACCTTTATTTTTAGATGGGTTCCAGTTTACACAAACAAGGACCAACGACTGGGTGTTATGTCAGCTGGTTTTAAAGAACAGAGATGATGCTTTTGTGTGGACCTAAGAAAAATGGTATCTCATTCCTTTATACTCTTTACTCATATATTTTAACTTACCTTGACCTGTTTAAACTTGTCAATCAAATCTGCATGTGGATCTGAGTATCTCCTCGGATCATCATTAGTGATATGAATTCTACTGAAATCACTGAAATCACCACATATTGAGTCAGTTTTTGTAACACAAAAAAATATTTTAACATTAACATTTAACACTTATATAGCGCTTATCCGCATGCGTTCTAAGCGCTTTACATCCATTGTATTACAATATGACTTAGAAATATCTTAGGTTTGTTTATAGTTTAAAATATAGGACAACTTAAAAAAAAATTTGCTAACTAATTGACATTTGTATCTGTAATTAGGATTAAATAATACAATTGTAGTGAGCAAACGATACCCAATTTTCTTTTTTAAGGGCAGTATACTGCAATAGTCTAGTCAAGACATTCAGTACAGTATATTACAAAAATTAATATTTTATGCAACACCACAGCCCATCAGTTACCACTGCATCTACGGTATAACAATAAAGTTAAAAAAAAATTTAAGAACACAGTTGTGGCTTTTCCAAATTTTAATTTTGAATGAAAAGGAAAATGTTTCAAATCAGTGAAAATATGTTTTAATAATTACTAAAAATGTTTTTAAACAACTTTGTTTTCCAGTCCAGTGCACCACACTGTCTGCAATGTGCTTCTATTAATGATTTTTAAAATGGAGCAGATGGCTTAGAGTGCTACAAACATTTTGAAGTTCCTGCAGACTTCCTTAAGTTCTTGTTTTTTTTAAGCAGCGATCAAGCAGTTCCTATCGGATGTGTCTTGGGGTGACCTGGATAACTAGATTATACACTTACAGGTATGATGACAATACTTTTTTGAGAACACAGTTGTGGCTTTTCCACATCTTAATTTTGAATGAAAAGGAAAATGTTTCAAATCAGTGAAATGTTTTAATAATTACTAAAAATGTTTTTAAACAACTTTGTTTTCCAGTTCAGTGCACTACACTGTCTGCAGTGTGCTTTTATTAATGATTTTTAAAATGGAGCAGATGGTTTACAGTGCTACAATTATTTTAAAGTTCCTGCAGACTTCCTTCAGTTCTTGTTTTTTTTTTTTTTGCAGCGATCAAGCAGTTCCTATCGGATGTGTCATGGGGTGACCTGGATAACCAGATTATGCACTTACAGGTATGATGACAATATCAGATATGTTATTTTCAGAGGCTAGTGATGTACTGATTCGTGAGGTACATGTGCAGTGGCCCAGTGGTTAGTGTTGTATACTATTAGCTAGATCAAAAAGCCTGTATTCAAGGCCAGTTTATGAGTCTTTGTGTAAGAATGTGTTCTTACTTGTGAGAGACTTGTCTTGGAATGCCTCTCATCATGTACGTCACGACAAATGAGTATCAACAGTTTGTTAGGCAACCTAAGCTGCAAAAATACTGGATACTAAGGGGTATATAGCAACAGGTTACAGCTAGCTGCGTTGTAGCTCCCCATTTAAGGAGATTAAGGGTGAGGTAACAATACTTGATACTAGAAGACAGGATTTGACCTGCCTTGATTGGAGATATATTATTTATAATTTGTAAACTTTGCTGATAGCACATGTATGTACAATAACAGTGTACATTCATTTTGCAGTATGCAGTGTAATCCTATAATTTTTGTTCTGTGCTAAGATTGGTTTTGAGCAATCCAGGGACATCTGATGACCAGATTACAGCAGCAGAAAATCTGTGACATACATGTAACAATCCAGATTGAGTTATTTTTGTAACTACTCCTTAGGTATGCATAAAGTATTTATAATAAACTTTCTATAATTGTTGTCAATTATTAAAAAGCCTTATAATTTTGGATTTCCGAAAGTTTATGTACGCATGACTTTGTGCATTTTAACTGATATGTTGTTGATTTAGCCCTCACTAGTGTCTCATTGAAGAAAGGTCAACCTTTCACTTATGAAGACAATTAGCCTGGCTATTAGTCAATCAATTCAGGTAAAATGGGGTCTAATCGTGAATTGTTTGGCCAAAACCTGCGATTAGTTTAGTATCAGTTCATAAGCAAAATTGGTCTCTAGTTTTGAAATTTTAACCCTCATCTTTTGCCCTTGTTCCTGGGACGTGGGCATGGGATAATCCTCCATGTTCGATTGCTTAACAGACTGAAACAGTTTTGCAAGAAATTAAACAGAATGAACTATGTACTATTTAACATACTTGATGGATCTGAATAACCTTTCTGTTTTTCCTCAAGGTGTAGTAGTGTCCGTCATCAGAAGAGAATTAATGTCCTGAAAGAAAATTAAAATCCCAATCCTTTGAGTGCTGGAGAACACTACAGTGTATTGGAGTTTGTCTGTCATCACTGAAGTGTAAGAGTCACCCTCCTAAACAGATCTACATTTATGCTCTTTGGAGGAAACACCCAAGGGGGTGAGGGGGCACTCCCACACATGGGATATATAATATGTTTGTGTTGTGGGAATTAAAGGGCATCCTATCAGTTAAATTCCCCTGTTGATGTTACATATAATTGTATTCATGGTGTGATCCTTAGACAGAGTACCTGCCTAAATTGGTGTCTGCTAACATTGTAGTGCATAAATACCCGGCTATATGGAAAATAAGTTTTCTTTGATGCCAATTGATGCTTTTAAACTTCCAGTGTCACAGAAGTAGAAATAACACTGTTGACCCATTCTTGCCATTGATAGTTTCTGTTTTTTTTCCCTTGAATTGGATATCATTTTTTTCAGTTGGGCCTCAAATAGTGTATCCATTTCTTTTTCTTCATCCTTAATTAGGATTAGGGGTTTAAGACCTTTTGCTGTACACGTGCAGTATCTGCGAGGACATATTGCCTGACATTAGTCCATGCAAAATGCATGTGTGGAGGAGGCTATTTAAGAAATAGAAAACATGTACCGTGTTTCTATCGAGTTATACAAACACGAGTGGAAGTTTGGGAGAACGAGAAATGCTGTGGGAACACGAGCCGCAGGCGAGTGTTTCCACAGCTTTTTCGAGTTCTCCCAAACTTTCACGAGTGTTTGTATAACTCTATAGAAACACGAAGTACATGTTTTCTATTTCTTTTAGAAAACACCGCGACGAGAAAAAGGAAAACAACTTGTTAGCTTTGGATATCATAATGTAAATTCTCTTTGCTCGCGCCATCACCACGTCAACAAGTGCGCGCTAGTTTTGTGTCTCCATCGAGTTATACAAACACGATTTTTAACCAATCAGCGTGCGTGCTTTCTTAGGACTGTTTTCTAATCCTTTATATCATATAATATTTAAAAAATGTATTTAATACACCTAAGGACTTGTTATGTTTTTGACTGGTATTTAAAGTGTATCTTCATCTTCAAAGTATCAGTACGTAATAAACAGTATAATTGTTCATTCAAAATATTTCCCCCTTTCCGATTGGTTATTAACCACACACATAAGTTACCATAACCAGCTGCTGTTGACCAAATATTGAACCAATGATGTCGAAAGTGCAGCCCGCTGCAAATTATTGAACCGATGACGTCAAAAGTGCAGCCGGCTGCAGATTATTGAACAGTCGACCGACAAAACCTAAGTTGTGTTATTTTTGGTGAGCAGAAAAACAAAGAGCGAAATGGCAATTAACCTCCTTTAAGAACAGGGAAATATTTTGAATGAATAATAAAGCAATTATTGAATTTGGCTTTTGTAGATGTAGGATATGAAGAAGTCTGCAGATCTCAGAGGGTGTTATCCACCTCGGCCTTCGGCCTCTGTGGATAACACCCTCCTTGATCTTCAGAATTCTTCATATCCTACTCAGCCTCATTCAATAATTGCTAAATCAATACTCCACTTTTCTTTTTTTCAGGGCTGCATCCAGAAAATGCATTTTTTTTGCAAAAGGAGGAGGTGATGCCTCAGCAAAGAGCTGTGATGTTCCATTTTTAAGTAAAGATACTTAAATTTTAAACATTTGTGACTAGGTTGGTAGTTATAGGCACAAATGGTCAATGTTTTGTGGAAAATGGTCTTAATTTTTCACCATTTCTTGCACTGTTGTCTTGTCTTTATACAAGACATATAGGATTGAAAATAAAAAATAAGCACTGAAGTAATTTGTATATGAAAATGCAAAGGTGTCATTTGTTGGAAGCCTAAGGAGTGTCAAACAGATTCTTGTTGTGTCAAGCTTATTGCATAGCAGAACAAATTTTTTGTCAATCTACATTATTATAGCAAATTGCAGAAAATTCTCACTGGTTTGATGTGTTCAATATGACATTGAAATCAGTCAGTTTCCACAGAGTTTTCAAGTGATATCCTGCTTTCAGGTATTAAAATAATAATTTTTTCCTTTTTTATAGTGTAGGTTCTATTCCACTGGATCCCAGTCTAACACAATCCTTAGAAGACAGCCAAGCCTTTATTGAATTGTTTCCTGACTCACCAGCACTAAATGCAGTGAAGATGATCACTTCCAAACTGGTACAAATGGAAAACAAATCATGGAGACCAGTGATCGAAGGAACACTTTAGTACTCTTTTTAAAAATAATGGTTGCTGAGCATGTGGCATTTATCACAGCTGGACAAGTGTGACTGAGATGGCCGAGTGATCAACCACTGGATTCTCCTTACAATACCAGTCTCTTATGAATCAAACCAGTCAGGATGAGAATTACAACAATAATCCACTGGAAGATATTGTCTTGATGTACCAACAAATCCTCAGAACTCTGATGTGAAGAGAAAATGAAGGACAGTGAAGGAGAACAGAAAATTGTGAAGATATGAAGTCCATTTATCTATATAAACTCATTTACAAGGCCAAAAAATCTTAAATTCAAGCTTGACTCTCGGACAATGAGCTCTCAAATTTTGCTTGCCCAGTGGGCAAGTCTTGGTTTACTTAATTTGAATTCCTAACAAGTTGGAGGATGACTTCCTCGGGCCTTTGCCCATTGGGTAAGTTGGAATGAATCTACTTGTCCTGGACAACTGGACTGAACTTTTTTTAAGCCCTGGATTCTAGTCATTAAGGAAGAGAACATAGAAAAATATAGCCTCACCCCTCTATAGACGCTTTAGCCACATTGTATTGTTGTGGGAGCATACAAACAACACACAATAGCCTCCTTCACAAAGATTTACTTGTTAAAGCAGGAAAGTGTGATTACTAAACAGCATCTATATTTGGGAAGAGCTTTTTGCGAATTTTCCTTCGATCCATAGTTACACAGTATGTCCGACTTCAAGACTTGCTTTGTGTGTGACCTCTTCAGTTGGTTGCCAGTAAAGATTGGAATTTGAGATCACTTAAAGTAACCACGCACAAAATATACCTTGATACAGGATAACAACAACTGACAATAATAGCCAGATGTATAATAAAATGCCAAATGTATAATAAAATAGAAATAAACAAGTAAACAAATAAATAAGTAGAAATAAAAATAAAAATTAATAGTCTAAAACATGTGGTATCAAGGTATATATTTCATGCCTGGTTACATGAGGTCTTCTTAGATTTAAATCTGTCATGAGGACCATGTTAAGAGGTCGTAAACGAAACTAGTTTTGTGGTTGTGTATATTAGTGTTGCTGTGTGTTGAAATAAGATTTGAATGCAGTTTTTCCCTATCAAGATGACGTTTAATGATTGTACTTTAGTGATTTTGACAAGCAGACTGTTATGGCTGGACCTATAAAAGTGGGCTTGATGTCACATTTCCTAAGGTAAAAGGCTTACATAAGTTGTTTGATTTTTTGCTGTACATCATAACCAGATAAACTTGTTGCTGAATGGATGAACCTTATGTTCAATGATTATGAGTGCTGCTATCTCCTTTAATTCCCAAATTAACTCTTGACCAGTTCTTATTGTCATGCTTGCACACTAACCCATTAAACTAAAAACAAAAATTTGAATTCTGGTGTCTCCATGTTAATTCCTCTTATGGGTAAAGGTAGGCAAACAAGGGGACTAGTACCCACAGCTAGTCCCCTGAATAGTCTACACAAAGGAACTGGCCACAGGGACTTGTTCATTGAACAGTTCACGTGAAGCTTTTTTGGGACTTGTCCCAAAAATTCAAACTGGTTTGAATTTGTTGGACTATTTTCAGGAACCAAAGTTGGTCCCTGCGACTACATTTTGAAGCAAAAATGTACAATTCACAGTGGGACTTGTCTCCTCAACTTGTTCCAGGAACTAGTAGCAGGGATCAGTTCCCTCTGCAGGGGTTTCATTAAGTTTTTGTGCAGGTCAGTGGGGATTTTCAGCCAGGCATTTTTAGTTTTTCTTATGAAAGAAAGTAAGAAGAGAAGACGAAAACAGGTAGTCAATTTGCCCGGTGCCCGGCCCTTCATGAACCCCCTGCTCGTGTGTGCTGACCTTAAAATTAACTTGACCATTGATTACTAAATGTGAACCATTGTCAGCCCCTCTTTCCACTCCATCTTTCCAATATGCATTTGAAGAACGACAAGTTCATGCAATATCAAACAAAAAACTGAAGGAGTAACACTTAATTTATTTATTTCCATTTTTTATTGACCTTTCAGCTGCAACATTTTATAAGTTTCTGAACAAAGAATCTCAGGTATATTATTGGTCATGTAAAACCATGGTTTGCGACTGTCTGTATTGGCAAAGAATTCAAATTATTTTAATTTATGATTATTAAATCATTAATTTTCTGCAACAGTCTGCTTGTCAAAATCACTAAAGTACAATCATTAAACGTCATCTTGATAGGGAAAAACTGCATTCAAATCTTATTTCAACACACAGCAACACTAATATACACAACCACAAAACTAGTTTCGTTTACGACCTCTTAACATGGTCCTCATGACAGATTTAAATCTAAGAAGACCTCATGTAACCAGGCATGAAATATATACCTTGATACCACATGTTTTAGACTATTAATTTTTATTTTTATTTCTACTTATTTATTTGTTTACTTGTTTATTTCTATTTTATTATACATTTGGCATTTTATTATACATCTGGCTATTATTGTCAGTTGTTGTTATCCTGTATCAAGGTATATTTTGTGCGTGGTTACTTTAAGTGATCTCAAATTCCAATCTTTACTGGCAACCAACTGAAGAGGTCACACACAAAGCAAGTCTTGAAGTCGGACATACTGTGTAACTATGGATCGAAGGAAAATTCGCAAAAAGCTCTTCCCAAATATAGATGCTGTTTAGTAATCACACTTTCCTGCTTTAACAAGTAAATCTTTGTGAAGGAGGCTATTGTGTGTTGTTTGTATGCTCCCACAACAATACAATGTGGCTAAAGCGTCTATAGAGGGGTGAGGCTATATTTTTCTATGTTCTCTTCCTTAATGACTAGAATCCAGGGCTTAAAAAAAGTTCAGTCCAGTTGTCCAGGACAAGTAGATTCATTCCAACTTACCCAATGGGCAAAGGCCCGAGGAAGTCATCCTCCAACTTGTTAGGAATTCAAATTAAGTAAACCAAGACTTGCCCACTGGGCAAGCAAAATTTGAGAGCTCATTGTCCGAGAGTCAAGCTTGAATTTAAGATTTTTTGGCCTTGTAAATGAGTTTATATAGATAAATGGACTTCATATCTTCACAATTTTCTGTTCTCCTTCACTGTCCTTCATTTTCTCTTCACATCAGAGTTCTGAGGATTTGTTGGTACATCAAGACAATATCTTCCAGTGGATTATTGTTGTAATTCTCATCCTGACTGGTTTGATTCATAAGAGACTGGTATTGTAAGGAGAATCCAGTGGTTGATCACTCGGCCATCTCAGTCACACTTGTCCAGCTGTGATAAATGCCACATGCTCAGCAACCATTATTTTTAAAAAGAGTACTAAAGTGTTCCTTCGATCACTGGTCTCCATGATTTGTTTTCCATTTGTACCAGTTTGGAAGTGATCATCTTCACTGCATTTAGTGCTGGTGAGTCAGGAAACAATTCAATAAAGGCTTGGCTGTCTTCTAAGGATTGTGTTAGACTGGGATCCAGTGGAATAGAACCTACACTATAAAAAAGGAAAAAATTATTATTTTAATACCTGAAAGCAGGATATCACTTGAAAACTCTGTGGAAACTGACTGATTTCAATGTCATATTGAACACATCAAACCAGTGAGAATTTTCTGCAATTTGCTATAATAATGTAGATTGACAAAAAATTTGTTCTGCTATGCAATAAGCTTGACACAACAAGAATCTGTTTGACACTCCTTAGGCTTCCAACAAATGACACCTTTGCATTTTCATATACAAATTACTTCAGTGCTTATTTTTTATTTTCAATCCTATATGTCTTGTATAAAGACAAGACAACAGTGCAAGAAATGGTGAAAAATTAAGACCATTTTCCACAAAACATTGACCATTTGTGCCTATAACTACCAACCTAGTCACAAATGTTTAAAATTTAAGTATCTTTACTTAAAAATGGAACATCACAGCTCTTTGCTGAGGCATCACCTCCTCCTTTTGCAAAAAAATGCATTTTCTGGATGCAGCCCTGAAAAAAAGAAAAGTGGAGTATTGATTTAGCAATTATTGAATGAGGCTGAGTAGGATATGAAGAATTCTGAAGATCAAGGAGGGTGTTATCCACAGAGGCCGAAGGCCGAGGTGGATAACACCCTCTGAGATCTGCAGACTTCTTCATATCCTACATCTACAAAAGCCAAATTCAATAATTGCTTTATTATTCATTCAAAATATTTCCCTGTTCTTAAAGGAGGTTAATTGCCATTTCGCTCTTTGTTTTTCTGCTCACCAAAAATAACACAACTTAGGTTTTGTCGGTCGACTGTTCAATAATCTGCAGCCGGCTGCACTTTTGACGTCATCGGTTCAATAATTTGCAGCGGGCTGCACTTTCGACATCATTGGTTCAATATTTGGTCAACAGCAGCTGGTTATGGTAACTTATGTGTGTGGTTAATAACCAATCGGAAAGGGGGAAATATTTTGAATGAACAATTATACTGTTTATTACGTACTGATACTTTGAAGATGAAGATACACTTTAAATACCAGTCAAAAACATAACAAGTCCTTAGGTGTATTAAATACATTTTTTAAATATTATATGATATAAAGGATTAGAAAACAGTCCTAAGAAAGCACGCACGCTGATTGGTTAAAAATCGTGTTTGTATAACTCGATGGAGACACAAAACTAGCGCGCACTTGTTGACGTGGTGATGGCGCGAGCAAAGAGAATTTACATTATGATATCCAAAGCTAACAAGTTGTTTTCCTTTTTCTCGTCGCGGTGTTTTCTAAAAGAAATAGAAAACATGTACTTCGTGTTTCTATAGAGTTATACAAACACTCGTGAAAGTTTGGGAGAACTCGAAAAAGCTGTGGAAACACTCGCCTGCGGCTCGTGTTCCCACAGCATTTCTCGTTCTCCCAAACTTCCACTCGTGTTTGTATAACTCGATAGAAACACGGTACATGTTTTCTATTTCTTAAATAGCCTCCTCCACACATGCATTTTGCATGGACTAATGTCAGGCAATATGTCCTCGCAGATACTGCACGTGTACAGCAAAAGGTCTTAAACCCCTAATCCTAATTAAGGATGAAGAAAAAGAAATGGATACACTATTTGAGGCCCAACTGAAAAAAATGATATCCAATTCAAGGGAAAAAAACAGAAACTATCAATGGCAAGAATGGGTCAACAGTGTTATTTCTACTTCTGTGACACTGGAAGTTTAAAAGCATCAATTGGCATCAAAGAAAACTTATTTTCCATATAGCCGGGTATTTATGCACTACAATGTTAGCAGACACAATTTAGGCAGGTACTCTGTCTAAGGATCACACCATGAATACAATTATATGTAACATCAACAGGGGAATTTAACTGATAGGATGCCCTTTAATTCCCACAACACAAACATATTATATATCCCATGTGTGGGAGTGCCCCCTCACCCCCTTGGGTGTTTCCTCCAAAGAGCATAAATGTAGATCTGTTTAGGAGGGTGACTCTTACACTTCAGTGATGACAGACAAACTCCAATACACTGTAGTGTTCTCCAGCACTCAAAGGATTGGGATTTTAATTTTCTTTCAGGACATTAATTCTCTTCTGATGACGGACACTACTACACCTTGAGGAAAAACAGAAAGGTTATTCAGATCCATCAAGTATGTTAAATAGTACATAGTTCATTCTGTTTAATTTCTTGCAAAACTGTTTCAGTCTGTTAAGCAATCGAACATGGAGGATTATCCCATGCCCACGTCCCAGGAACAAGGGCAAAAGATGAGGGTTAAAATTTCAAAACTAGAGACCAATTTTGCTTATGAACTGATACTAAACTAATCGCAGGTTTTGGCCAAACAATTCACGATTAGACCCCATTTTACCTGAATTGATTGACTAATAGCCAGGCTAATTGTCTTCATAAGTGAAAGGTTGACCTTTCTTCAATGAGACACTAGTGAGGGCTAAATCAACAACATATCAGTTAAAATGCACAAAGTCATGCGTACATAAACTTTCGGAAATCCAAAATTATAAGGCTTTTTAATAATTGACAACAATTATAGAAAGTTTATTATAAATACTTTATGCATACCTAAGGAGTAGTTACAAAAATAACTCAATCTGGATTGTTACATGTATGTCACAGATTTTCTGCTGCTGTAATCTGGTCATCAGATGTCCCTGGATTGCTCAAAACCAATCTTAGCACAGAACAAAAATTATAGGATTACACTGCATACTGCAAAATGAATGTACACTGTTATTGTACATACATGTGCTATCAGCAAAGTTTACAAATTATAAATAATATATCTCCAATCAAGGCAGGTCAAATCCTGTCTTCTAGTATCAAGTATTGTTACCTCACCCTTAATCTCCTTAAATGGGGAGCTACAACGCAGCTAGCTGTAACCTGTTGCTATATACCCCTTAGTATCCAGTATTTTTGCAGCTTAGGTTGCCTAACAAACTGTTGATACTCATTTGTCGTGACGTACATGATGAGAGGCATTCCAAGACAAGTCTCTCACAAGTAAGAACACATTCTTACACAAAGACTCATAAACTGGCCTTGAATACAGGCTTTTTGATCTAGCTAATAGTATACAACACTAACCACTGGGCCACTGCACATGTACCTCACGAATCAGTACATCACTAGCCTCTGAAAATAACATATCTGATATTGTCATCATACCTGTAAGTGCATAATCTGGTTATCCAGGTCACCCCATGACACATCCGATAGGAACTGCTTGATCGCTGCAAAAAAAAAAAAAAACAAGAACTGAAGGAAGTCTGCAGGAACTTTAAAATAATTGTAGCACTGTAAACCATCTGCTCCATTTTAAAAATCATTAATAAAAGCACACTGCAGACAGTGTAGTGCACTGAACTGGAAAACAAAGTTGTTTAAAAACATTTTTAGTAATTATTAAAACATTTCACTGATTTGAAACATTTTCCTTTTCATTCAAAATTAAGATGTGGAAAAGCCACAACTGTGTTCTCAAAAAAGTATTGTCATCATACCTGTAAGTGTATAATCTAGTTATCCAGGTCACCCCAAGACACATCCGATAGGAACTGCTTGATCGCTGCTTAAAAAAAAACAAGAACTTAAGGAAGTCTGCAGGAACTTCAAAATGTTTGTAGCACTCTAAGCCATCTGCTCCATTTTAAAAATCATTAATAGAAGCACATTGCAGACAGTGTGGTGCACTGGACTGGAAAACAAAGTTGTTTAAAAACATTTTTAGTAATTATTAAAACATATTTTCACTGATTTGAAACATTTTCCTTTTCATTCAAAATTAAAATTTGGAAAAGCCACAACTGTGTTCTTAAATTTTTTTTTTAACTTTATTGTTATACCGTAGATGCAGTGGTAACTGATGGGCTGTGGTGTTGCATAAAATATTAATTTTTGTAATATACTGTACTGAATGTCTTGACTAGACTATTGCAGTATACTGCCCTTAAAAAAGAAAATTGGGTATCGTTTGCTCACTACAATTGTATTATTTAATCCTAATTACAGATACAAATGTCAATTAGTTAGCAAATTTTTTTTTTAAGTTGTCCTATATTTTAAACTATAAACAAACCTAAGATATTTCTAAGTCATATTGTAATACAATGGATGTAAAGCGCTTAGAACGCATGCGGATAAGCGCTATATAAGTGTTAAATGTTAATGTTAAAATATTTTTTTGTGTTACAAAAACTGACTCAATATGTGGTGATTTCAGTGATTTCAGTAGAATTCATATCACTAATGATGATCCGAGGAGATACTCAGATCCACATGCAGATTTGATTGACAAGTTTAAACAGGTCAAGGTAAGTTAAAATATATGAGTAAAGAGTATAAAGGAATGAGATACCATTTTTCTTAGGTCCACACAAAAGCATCATCTCTGTTCTTTAAAACCAGCTGACATAACACCCAGTCGTTGGTCCTTGTTTGTGTAAACTGGAACCCATCTAAAAATAAAGGTTCGGGTAATCTTTAGATTAAAATACTAAACACCAACAGATGGCCAGCAGTCGGCCAACAGACGGCTGACAGTCAACCAACAGTCGGCCGACAGGTTTTTCGGGGAGCTCTTTTTCACAATTACCGGGTTGAGATAGGGGAAGGGTGGACAAAGATGGGTGTCATAAGTTCACCCATCCTGTGGCCTATTGAATACTGTAAATATTCTAATAGCAAATAAATTAGATCTCTCTACCAAATGTGAAATACTTAAACCAATTAAACTCCCCCCCCCCCCCCCACAACCCCTCCCCTGCACGTGAATCAATAGGGAACTTAAGCACTGATGACAGCAACGGCAGGGACGATGCCTAGCAAAAAATGGATTTAAATTTTACTCTCGAATTTCGTAAGTAACTAAACCCGATCAGAGCGCAAATCTGTCTAATGACCCGCTCAAACTAAAAATGTAATGCCAGCGATCAATTCCATAAGGGAATCCAAAATATTTGCCGTCGTTAGGCCTAGGCTCTCCAAAATATGCAAAACTTGGTCATTGCACGTTGTTAGTTGACAGAAGACGGCAAAGAAATGTACAAAGAGTTATAACGCACGTGCACAGCGGCTATTGTTCTGCTCATTAAATCTTTCGTTAGGCGACGTCCCCGTTGCCGTTGCCGTCGTGGTTTGCTTAAGTTCCCTAATAGGGGGTTTAAGAAGCTACTACGGTGACGCTGAAGACAACGTCAATTAAAAAGTGAATTTATATTTTACCTGCGAATCTCAGGATACTCTCAAGTCATTTACTTCGTTTATCACTGTCAAAGCTATCACGAAACTGAATCTGGGACACTGCAATAAATTTGAAATAAATTTCAAAAAATTAGCCGTCGTAGTTCACGTTCTTCAGACAACACAGAATTGGTGATTTCATGTTGTTGTTTTGCAGAGGACGGCAAAGAAATATACAGAGTTTTATACAATAACAAAGTCAATGCGCGCTCTCTGATTGGTCAATCAGCTATGGTTTATTGTGCCGGTAAACCCATGGAAAAATCGCGCGTCTTCTCAATGCTTAAATAACGCACGTGCTCGGCTATTGTTCTGCTCAATAAACCTTTTGTTTAGCGATGTTGACGTTCCTGTTGCCATGGTGGTTTTCTTTAACTCCCTGGGCCGGGTTGTTCGAAAGTCGGTTAACGTAAACCCAGTATTAAACGTTAACTTCAGCATTACTTTCATTTGTTTAAAAATGTTTTTCACCTCTAACGTTTGTTGTAGTTTGAGATTACGACAGCTTAAAACTGTAGGGGAAACAATATAAACAGAACACCTAGCCAAAAAGTTACAAAACTAAAATCAAAATTCTCGCTAACCCTGGGTTAGCTTAATAAGGCTTTGAACAACCCGGCCCTGATGACTTACTTCGGGTATGTGATAAATCAGGATAAATGTAGAAATTATGGGCGCTTACCATTTGACCAAAAATCCGGAAATTTCCATGGGCAAATGGTACAGTCTTTTTCCAGTGTGGAAGACAATAATTGTTCGCTTGGAATTTTTCAATTACCTAACGTCTAGGGTTAAATCAC